>JAQIXB010000016.1:0-45032 GCA_034697405.1 Mesoplophora pulchra | reverse complement strand
CCCAATAAATTTAAATTTTATTAAATTTAATATGTATGGTAATTAAATACATAAAATATTTATAAAATGAAATTTAAAAATATGATATAAAATTTAAACCCAAAATTATTAATAAAAATATTCACATTAAGTTCTCGATTTTAATATTTTTATTTAAACATATTTATGCATAATAATATATCATATTATAACATAATATATATTATATGTTAATTCATGTAAATATATAAAAATTGAGAACCGAATGTTATTAAATAATTTATTAGTTGAATTTAAGTATAATTAATTGACTCGATTTTAGCTGCCTTTTGTTGAGTCAAATCCCATAAATGTATAATTTTAAAACAAAAATTATAATTTTTTGTTTAATTTGAATTTTGTTTGTTTTTTGTTCATTTTAATATATTCGGGAGCATCGGGAGTGGGAATGGCGGTCGTGGTCGTAGTGTCAGTATCGTTCGGAGGATTGATTCTCAATGCGATTCTCTGTTTCTCTGCACATGCATATTCACTTTCGTCGATATCATTGTAACAATCGGAACGTGCCTTTTTCGGTACCCCTAAACCATCGTATTCACAAAGTTTATCCAAAGATATGGCTTTAACTATCATTTTGTGCATATCCGAAGGTTTTTCCTGAGGACAGTAAAACACTTTCGGAGTTTTAATGTCGAACACAATGGATTTGCGCATCATATCGCTATTCACTTTAGTTATTAGCATCATCCCAATTACTGTCAATAGTGACATTGACCATAGTGTATACTCTGCAATTTTTAAAAAGAGATTATCATTAAATCTTTAAAATAAATAAAAAGTTAAAATTTAATTATTATAAAACAATACATACTCTTCATATTTGAATTGAAATTCTATTTTATTTTTAAAATTAAATTAAAATTTTGAACAAAATTATGATGATGATATGATTTTACTAAAAGAGTATTCAAATGGCGTCATGAGAAAGAACCGGTTTTAGAGTTTAATAATGACGTATTCTTATTCCAAATGATACATCATAATACACGTATGATAATATATAACTTTTTTTACTTTTTAATCATTTAAAAATTCTTATTAATGACGTTTAAAAATGTTCAAAAAATCATAAAAAATTATTTCTGAAATTTCACTGCGTATACATGTATTTAAAAGGAATAAATTCCTATTAAAGAATATGCTTTTTATATTCTTAAATGAGTTCAGTTTTTAAAAATTTATTACTTTTTATGTAAAATATATTTAATAATATACTACTGTATTAATATACTATTAATGTACTATAGTATATGATTATATTTTTGTACATTTAAGAAATTATTTTAAAGCAAATGTCATGGTATTTGGGCATTGAAATTTATTTTATGTGTAAAAATGCATTTTTTAAATAATATTAATAATTAAATAATTAATCATAAAAATTACTTTTAAATTAAAAATTCTAAAATATATTTTACAATAAATAAAACGAAATAAACATTTTAAAGATAATTTCAAATTATTAATTTGATATAAATACATATAAATACATTAATGCGATTTTAAACGCTGAAAAAATGTATCGATAATGTAAAGTAAGCCCCGGACTTATATATGGATATTTCCATTTTTATGAGAAAATTTGTAGACCTAAAAGAAGCCATGGGCTTCTATTTTCAGGAATTTAATATTCAGCATATATTTTAATGTTTTTTTTATTAAAAATGCAAAATATACATAAAATATAAAAATGTTAAAATAATTACAATTATATTCTTCAGTGTCAAAGTGAGATTCTGATGATTCAATTTCTAAATTAATTTATACTGAGGTTCCGACTTAGAGAGGTTCCACTGTATAAGGTTTGTTGGGTTACGTTTGGTCTATTCATATGACAGAAAAAATAAAAACCGCAGTTTCTGAATGTTTAGGTAATTATTATGCATATTTATCATTACTGTGTTCACAAAGAATTAATGACGAAAATGACATTTATTTATTAAATATTTAATAAATTTTATCCGTTAAAACATCACGTGTATGATAGATATGGATGTATATAAAGTATTTTTAAATATCTCTAAACATAAAAAAGCATTTTCTTTAAATTGAACACTCTGAATATTATACAGTATGTATGGTCTAAAGGTATCAGAGCATAACATATGCGCATTATTTTGCGAATTGTTTTGCAGACATTTGCGCATTGATGCGACCATATAAAATCACATACCGTATATGATTTCTTTATATTGATTTGGTTTGGTTAGGTTAGGTCTATGTGGAAACTATGGTTAGGTCAAAAAAGAAAAAATAAAGGACGTTATTTATTGTGAAAATGTGATTAATCATGTGACTTGAAAATGAACTATAGGCACCGTTTTTGTTATATTATTTGAGATGTTGTAAAGTTATTTGCTATAAATTAATTTTAAAATACATCCACATTGGACAAATAATTGCACAGTTTTTGATATAAATGTTGCAAAACAAATTATATTAGTGTTGCGGAGTGTTTTTTGAAATCTTCGAACAGTCACATTAATAAAAAAGTTATTTGAAAAGTTAAAGAACCGTATCGATATCTAAGTAATTTTAAAGGCCATTATTATAGGCATTAATGCAAAGCTTACACTGCATGTAAAGATGCAAATTTTCAGGCCGTCCCCTCGAAAGCTCATAAAAAGACATACTGTGATTTTTTGAAACACTGGGACAGCCCATATATGGTATTGTTTTTTTGCCTTCCCTTTTATTGAATAGAAATATGCTATGAATGAGAAGGCACTCGCTATGAGTCGCCACTATCTGTGCCTTCTCATTCATAGCATATTTCTATTCAATAAATGAGAAGGCTAAAAACAATACCATATATGGGCTGTCCCAATGTTTCAAAACTCACAGTAAACAAAATATAGATATGCATAGTGTCATTGCAATTGTATTGTAATTGAGTCGCATTATTACATATTGTAATTGTTTATAATGTGCCTCTCATAGAACCTCATATAGGGTTATAATTGAATAGCACTGTGGTAAAAGTTACGGAACTTTTTTATAAATGCGTCCGTTCGAAGTTTGTTTCTTTCATGTGAACTTTCAAAGCATTAAGTTTCGGGGTTAACTTTGGGCATAGTTTTACTTTTGCATTAATTTTTAAAAGAAATACATAGATAATTGCAAAGTATGTATATAATGTAAACGATTCAAAGCGCCATCTCTTTTAGTTTTAAAGAAAATCCCAAAAATTAACTATTTTCATATGTGACTATAAATGGCGAAACAATTTTTATGTGAAATCATGGAATTAATCGCGCATCTCTATTCTTTAGAACTGTCACATGATTTAATGCGTAAATATCACGTTCGTTTTTAATCGTTATTTTTCGCCATAATTTTTTACATAATTTCGTTTTTAATTATTTTTAATTAAAATTTATCATTAAAAATGTCATTATCGAATGGAAATGTGAAAGAAAATTTCGTACGTATTTATATATTATAATAATATATTAAATTATTAATATAATTGCGTTTTAACGTATTTTTGTAATGAAATAATTTGAAAAAAATGATAATTTTTTGTATTTTTTAGGATTTGAAATTTTTAGAGCTCCGAAAGTATCATTTTAAAATAAATTCATGCGATGGTATCAATCAATTGTCATATGATAATGTGCGTCAAAATATATTCATTGTCAATGATCATAGTGTTTTTTGTGTGAAATTAGAAAATTTATTAGACTTTTATTGGAATAAATCGATCATTAATGAGGTGATCGATGATTTCGATCGTATCACCGTTAATATTCCGATCGCAGCGGACTTAATATGCACATCCGCCAATGGATACGGCAATAATTTAGCCGTCTGTGGACACGAAAATGATAATTATTCACCGATAATTGTATTTTATGATTTAAATAATATAAATTCAAACGTATGTTTTTATATTTTATTATTTATAAATTAATAAATATTTATTATTAATAATGTAATTTGTTAATAGTCACGTCCATTTTCACGCGTTAATTTAGTGAATTCATTAGGAAATGTGAATGGCATCGTATGGCATCCGGAAATGGCCGATAATCTATTCGCATGTACCGTTTCTGACGGTTCCATATTCGTGATTAAAATCTGTGATCATCAAACAAATTCTGTGACAATTTTGTCTCAAATATCATCATTCGGAGCAAATTGCATATCATGGAGTCCTAAAGGTAAACAGATCGTCATTGGCTTTAACGATGGACATTTCTCTCAATTCAAACACAACAATGGTCAGAATCTGCAGGAAGTAAAGAAAACACTGCCTCCGAACGAATTATCACACTATAAAATTGTATCCATAAAATGGATAGTATCATCACTGTTCATTGCTGCATATTGTAACTCTGACGGTGATTCGCATATAACCCTCGTGTCGACACCATCGAAGTCATCTCCACTTTGGGTTGACTATGGATGTGTATGTATGGATACTGATGATACTGGCACTATGTCTAAGATTAATCTGCTTTTATATGGTAATATTGTACTGTGCACATCATCACGTTCTTCGGAAGTTTCAGTGATCGGATGTTTATCTAACGATTTAGCGTCAGCATCCCCTATGAATTGGTCACAATGGATGTTAGAGGATAACTCAAGAATCGAACTGCCTATGGACAAAGATGGTAATGAATCATTTCCGAGGGGCATAATGATAGTCCGCGGATCGCAAAAGAAATTCAAAATCAGTGAAACCGAAGAATATGGCGGTGAAAAATGTCCGATTCTTTTGATTTATTCATCATCTGGAATTTTATCACCGTATTTAATAATACATAAAACTAATGGACTCATAAATCCCGATCCTTTGAATGTTTCTAAACCATCAATAGAATCGCATCCTAAAGTAACAGCGAAAAGCGCAATTCATTCAGAAATTTTACAGCCCAAAGTATTGCCCCAAAAAGCAAATGAAAGCACATTTAACATATTACCTCAGAACGTTCAAATGCCATCATTTACGAATTCACAAAAAATCACATCCGATATTTTTAAACCGTCATTTACTTCAACGCCGTTTCATACGAATCAATCATTTGATTTTCAAATAAATTTACAAATAAATTCTGAACGAAAAAATGACTCTGAAACTATTCCCGAATCAAAGGGAACATCAGCATCTGATTCTAATATTGTTTCAGTTAAAGAATCTAAAGATTCTCATAATTCATTAGAAACTATCGATACATATTCATGTGCGATTAATGATGAAATAAATGAATTTAAAAGTGAATTTTCAGCTCTTAAAAAGCGTATTTCGAAAATGACTTTTGAGATTGGATCATCTGAAGAAAAACAAAGATTAAGAGCTGATGTCCGCACACTCGAAGAGGTTACAGCACAGTTAAGAGATCAGTATAATAATTTTACTAAAGATGTAAACACTTTAAATTCGGGTCTTTTGGAATTATTCACCACTGTTGAAGAGGCGAAGTCATTGATTGACAGAGACACTGATCCCCGATATCGGTATCTTCTAAAGCAACGATCACTCGACCCAACGACAGCACGAAGAATGGAGGACATTAAGAAAATGAATCAATATATAGATCTGCAATTAAAAGAGTTAAACAGAAAATACGATGAGGAATGGAATCAATATCTGGAAAAACGAAACAATAAAACACCACGATCCACACCATCACCATCCAATTGCGAACTCATATATAAGAACATACTTAATAATCAGAGGATAATTAATTATTTAAAAGAGGAATTTGAAAGATTAGAATCAATGGGATTTATTCGAAAATCATCAAAAAATTTTATTTCAGTGAAAGAAAAGAAAAGTGAAATCGAAATGTTATCATTATCATTATCAAAGAATTTGTTAAATGATGAAGAAAATGGCGAATTAAATGATGAAAAACCATTTTTTAGTTTAAAAACGATTTCATATGAAAATAAATTTAAACTGAAAGCGTTTCTTGAATCACGACAAAAGGTACCATCGCGAAAATCAATCGAAATCGTCGATAGTCAATCATCACGATTAATTTCAGCACTTTCGAAGATTAAAGAAAAAACTAAAGTGCGTGATGATGAAATTAAAAATGATAAAAAAATGACCGAAAATATAATGGAAAATTCAAAAAATTGCATATTAAACATTGAAAATGAAAGTGTATTAAAACCAAAATCACAATCAATAACTAAAAGTAATGTTAATATTGTGTCATCGCTTCAAAAGCATGAAACCGAAAACAATGAACTGATAATGGAAAAAACGATTAATATTAATCCATCACTTAATTTGCAAATTAAAGTGCCCATAAACTCATTTAAAACAAAAGATAATGCAAAAGAAAGTTCTGTGATCGTATCTCAAAACATAACTCCATTTTCGTCTTTGAATATCACAAAATCTTCATTTATGAATGTTCAAAGTTCAGACGAATCTAAAGGGCATTCAATTAAACCTCTTCAATCGTCTCAGACTGTAATTAAATCGTATTTTCCTCCGATTTCTGAATCTAAATCAAATGAACAAATTCCTGTTAACATTACAAAGTCGGCATCGACTATTACGAGTAAACCTATTCCTGTAAAAGCCAATTCTTCCTCTGAAATGATCTCACAATTTAAAGCTAATACTATATCATCATCCGCAAAACCAATGAATGCATCGCCAATTGATTCTTTTGCCTCTTCAATGACGAAAGCGTCCACAGTAAGCTCATTATTTACTAATATTTCAGAATCAAATATAATGTCAAAATCGGGATCGTCATTTACTGCTCCGATGGGATTAAAATCAACTAAAGATGAAACAAAAACTTCTAATGTAATGACATCTTCAATTAGTTCCACACTTTTTAAAAGTTTAACTGTAGACTCAAAACAAACGCCTATTGATACATCCGCAAATAATGTATTATCTAATGTTACATCATCATCTCATAATACATCAGCATCATCATCCTTTGCATTTACATCTGCAAATATTACGTCACCATCTTCGATTGCGACATCTTTAAGTACATCATCATCTAATAATACTGTGGCCACAAATTCATTGCTTACATCAGCGATTTCATCGTCCATTGAATCGAATGAAAAGACTCAAACTTTTGCAGCATCACAATCAGTGCCTCAAAAAACAGAGGCATCATTAGCATTTGGACAGAATCAGAATTCATTTGAAAGTTCTCCATTTACTACAAAAGCATTTAATTTTGGAAATGTGCAGTCTCCAAATACATCGGGACTTTCCTTTGGTCATGGATTAACTTTTGGCAGTTCATTTGGAAGTACATCATTAATACCGCAGGAACCATTCGGACAGAATGTGATACAACAGCAGCAGCAAACACTATCGAATTTAAATATATGCGGAGATTTGGGGGGAGCACCATCGGCTGAAAATGCGAATAAAAACGCTTTTGGAGCGTCTTTTGGTTCAAATGCTGTGTCTCCACAGACGAATTCGAATCTATTTAAAGGCACACCTCAAACATCGCCATTTGGTTCTTCGGCGCAATCACCGGGAAGTTTTTCCGGCGGCACAAAAGTGGGTCAAACGGGATTCTCAGCATTTCAACAGAATACACAATCATCATTTGGGAGTCCATCAATTTTCGGAGGATCGCCACAGCCTTTATTTGGAGGTTCCCCCACATTCGGAAGCGGTGTGGCCCCTGCGTTTGGGGGTTCACCCACTTTTGGAGGTTCTCCCACTTTTGGCTCATCCTTAAGCACGGGAAATCAGTTACAGACAAATGCTTTTGGGGGAGGGTATGATAACTTTTTTCATTAATAATGATTTTTAATTAAATGTGAAATTAATTTTATAATTTATTTGTGTCAAAATTATTTTTTATGATTAATAATTTTTATTTTTATATTCATTCACTTTTATTTTAAAATTTTAATTTATAAATGATCACAGTAATTTATTAATAAATGAAACAATTGCATAGTGTAATGTTACATGACATTCATGATAAACCCAATTTTAGCATTATTAATATTACGATATAACGATTTTTATTTCAGATTTGGATCTGTGAATGACAATTCTCTAACATTCGGAGCCATCGCATCATCAGCACAGTCTCAAACGGGATTTGGATCTTTTAATGCAAATCCTTCACAGGGATTTGGATTCGGAAATGCGCCATCATCATCATCATTTACTCAGAGACGTAAATGAATATCATATTAATTTTCATAAAATATGTATGTCTTAAATCGGAAAAAATATATAAATCGAATGTCAATAAATAAACGCATTTAAAATTGAAATTTATTTTAAAAATAAAACATCTTTAATATTATTTATTTATATTTTATTTTTATGTTAATAATTGAGTTTTTAAAATAATAAAAATATTAAAATTATTAATTTTATGAATTTTCATAAAAAATATATATTAAATATTAAATAATTTTATAATAATTTTAAAGAATTATAAAATGTTTAAATTCTTATATATTAGAAATTTAAAATTATTAAAGAAATATTAAATATTTTATTATTTAATATATAATTTAAAATATAATTATAAACATGCATATTATAACATAAACATAAATGATAATCAATTTTATGACGTAATTTCATTATCAGTGTTTTATTATAACATAATCGCCAATTAATTGTATTAATGTGTTATTTGATCATTACAGAAATAATTCATTTTAAAAGCGCTGAAAAACTAAAGTCCTAAATACATTTCTAAGCATGGGTCTCATAAATTAATTTAAATTATTTTTATACATATAAAATGAATACATTTAATAATTATTTATACCGAATTCCCGCGCAAATTGCGGCATGCCGGTATAAAGTGAATACTGCAACATGACTTTATACCCCGAGGTATACCGTCATGTCGCTGCAAGTGAGGTAAGTGCGCATTTAATTGAACATCTGCACATGCCAATTCGTGCATATATGTAAATTAAGTAAACATAAAATAAAAACATTAAATCATATGCATATTTTAAAAAATAATAAAATACGGGGGATATAAGAAATCGAGAAATTTAAATACGGTTATGAATAACATATAATTGGCGTAATCGGGTATTATACTAATTATAATAATAATAATTTTTTTATGACATATTTATAATGCCTCACTTTATACCGACAGTGCCGATAGTGACAAAAACCCTATTTTTAAAAAAATGGCCACATTCAGCTATATCGGAATGCCGCTATTTGCGCGGGAATACGGTATGAAAAATTCAAAAAATTAAAACACTGATTTATTCCTAAATTAAAAATACGATTTAAGAGTTTAATTATCCTAATATTTAACATTATATTATACATTATAATTATCCATGTAATGTAATATATATAAAAATACACAAAAATAAATATGATATTTTTGTAAAAACTAAGTTCATAAATATATAAAAATTATTTATTAAAACATAGTATAAGGGACCCGATTAATTAATTATTCTTTAATTATTATTAAAATATAAAATTGATATTTTTTAATTCAAATGTAATTAAATTATTTTAATATTAAAATTTTTAATTATTAAAAAATAATTTATAAAATTAAATTAAATCAATTTTAAACACAATAAATTTCCCTAAATATATGAAACATATATCATATTATATTAATATTTAATAAAATAATTAATAAAAATTTAAAAAATTTTAATAAATTTTTGAAATTAATTTACTAATTTAAAGTGATAATAATTGAATAAAATACCATATGTATTTAAAAAGTAAATTCATTAAATTTTATCGCTTATAATTTATGAGCACGATAATTATCCAAAAAACATATTTGAATTTTTGTCAATTATTTAATGAATTTCTGAATTTTAAGAATATATAATTTTTGGGGAAAAATAAGTATAATATTTGTCCATGAAAAATGTTCATTATTAATTTTCAAATGTGTTATATTTTTATTAATAAAATTATTAATTCCGTAGAAATTTAAACGTACCGCATTTGGATATTAAAACATCCAATAACAGCACCTTTAAAATTTAAGCGCACATTTTAAAAATTGATATAATCACAAATATAATGATATAATTTAATAGACACACCTTTTCATTACACACAAAATCATAAATGATTTATAAAATTTTTATATAAATTATTGAATAAAATTTGAACTTTAATTTGTAATTATTAATATGTTATCATAACAGTGATTACATTTCAAAAGTTTCAAAATTTTTGAATCATACGATACTTTTGATTAAAATTTCATTATTTTTATATTTATTATATATAATAATTATTCATATGATTTTTTTAAATTATTAAAAATTAAATTTTAACATTATATAATATATTAAGCATTATATGTAAAAGTGATTTTATTTACTATGTTTTACATAAGAACCTCTTTAAGACGGAATAAAATCCTGGACCCGAGACCGTTCCCCTTATAGAGGTTTTACTGTATCCGATGTGTTTAACTATTCGAACTGGTCTACTAGTATTTAATAAAAAAAAACTAAATAATTTAAAAATGATAGAAATTTAAAAGCATTTATTTCATGATTCACCCATTTTTATTAATAATTATATTTTTAATTATATAATAATTGTAATTAAAATTATAAAAATGTAAATTTATTACAATAATTAAAAAAGTGATAAAATTTTATTAATTTTTAAAAAAAGATACAATGTTTATAATTTATTACATAATATATGCATATACAATAAAATAAAAAGTAAAATCATATAATAAATGTAAAATGTTAAGTTTATTTTTTATTTAAATATGTGAACATACTATTGATTTTTTAGAAAAATAAATGGCATTTCAATTTTTAAAATAATTAAATTATAAAATGAAACTATTTTAATGTGCAAACGTATGATAATAATTAAAATGAATATATTTAATTGTAAAATGTAAAAGAAAATGTGAGAAATTCGTGCATTGTCTGAAACGCGTTTTGAAGCATTTCATTTCATAGTCGGATTAAAGTATTTGTTAAGTTTGGAGCATAGAAGCATACGAAGAGACTAGGGACTAGGACTAGGACTAGTTGGCCTTCAAAGGTGTATATTAGATGAAAATGCTTTCGCTCTCTTCAAAGAAAGAAGAACCCATTTCTAGAGGAGGGTGTCATTGCAAAATGGAAGGCTCTCAAAGTTCTTTGAGATTTTCGGAGAATGTATTCTCAGCCCACGCATGTCCTGTTCATGGGGATAAAAATACGATATGTTTACGATTTTCGTTATCATTGATATTTAATAATTTATTGATTCACATAATTCTAAAATATTACTAAATTCAAAGTCATTTATATTAAGAATAATGTTAAATATTTTCGAAAATATTCATAAAAATATTTTGAAAATACATTTACAAAAATTAAAGAAATTACTTTACACACATACCGATGAAAATTAAAATGTAATTAAATGATCATAATTTTTTTTAAAAATCATAGCTCATGAATTAAATGAATTTAAATGTATTTCAATATATTTTAATAAAAATTATGGACATAATATTGTCATTAAAATTTTATTCATTAAAAAGCCTATTATTATATGCATTTAATTTTCTGTTAAATTTATTTCCATTAAAATACACATATACGCACACCTCTTTTTATCGATTAAAACATTTTTGATCGTACTTTTTCTAAATGTGCAGAGATACATTTTTATATATTTTATCGCATTTATAATAATCACTAATAAAATGTGAATTTAATTTATGTGAAAAATGATTATAAAATTAATAATAATGTGTAATTATTAGCGCTGAAAGTAAATAAATCGCAGACCGATGATGGCAAAAAGAGTCACAGTCTTTTAAACTCTAATCTTTCGCTGTATTTACACAGTTTTAGTAAAAGTTTAAATGAAAATATAATAAGAAAATAGGGTTCTGATGAAATGCCAAATTATATACGCAAAGATCATAAGCCTCTGCTAAATTTATATGTGCAGCAATTCATTAGTATTGAAGTACGAGTATGCTACTAGAAGTATGCTAGTATTTTGGATTCAAGATTCAAGGCCTATTCATTTCTCTCCCTATGCTCAGCCTCTTTTGATGAAACCCCTGATATTATCACAATTTCTAAAGCATTTTCTATTTTATAACTTTTTAAAACTATGATGTTTAACAATATATATATATATGTAGTGAGGTAAACTAAAAACTAGTGCAGGTTAGTTTAGGTATTAGTAGTTAATGCTTAATATTGAATGCATTGAATAGAATATGAAATTATGTTCAATCATGTTTTAAGAACAATGTCATGTGAAAGATTTTCTCAATTTTTATACGTATGTCTTTTCATAGATGAATCTTATTCTTTATTTTGGAAAAGAAACATCATTCGAAAGTTTTTCTTTTCATACGCATAGCGAATTGGATGAGTATGAGTGGCACTTTCATGGCACTTTCTGTCCTTGAATCGGTCTCTGCCCTTTGCTAGTTGCAGCTATACTATAACTACACTTATAGCTATAGTTATTGCAGAATTTTAGCCTTCACCAGAGCTGAGCCAAAACCTGTAATCAGAAAACTGTCGTCACGAACTGTATTAAACGAGGCCCTGAATCATATCCTTTGTTAAGGACATTCGAGTCATTAGTGTTAACTCCTAAAATCTCAGGCATCGCTATTACTATGGCTTTGCTATGGGGTGACTATGGACCATCGCATCTAAAAACATATATATGCATATGTGTATATTCTTTAATAAAAATCGTACCGTAGTATATTCGTGATAACCCCATAGGGCTTTCGGCCAATTTATTCGGACCTTAATTTTGAAATAAAATCACAATCAATTTATAGAATCTCTTTTATGATATTATTTTTTAGAAAATAAATACGATATATGCTCAATTTCTTTATATTAATAATAACAAATATATTTAAGTGTCTTTTTCAAAATGATGTAAACTTTAAGTTTAGGAATAGTTAAACATAATCATAAATATTAAGCGATTTAAATATAGAATACAGAAAATCATATACAAATAAAAGGAAAATCGTATTAAAAGATTAAAATAAAATGAAATATCACCATTTTCTTTTAATCTTTAATTTTATCATTGAATTAGAATTAACCATAATCGAAAAACAATGAAAATCATATAAATAAATGGTTAAATATACTCATTTTAGATAATGCTTAAGATGCTGATATCAAACATTTTGAAGACAGTGATAATAACACAATAAATACTAGAATTTTATCAAAAAAATAAAATTTAAAAATAAAATTATTTTCAAATTAAACATTAAAAATTATTTTTTTAGTGTTTAATTTAGCATTTTATTATATTAATGCGTAAAAATTTCAGCGTTAAATTTTGAATAAAACACCTGAACGTACGCATTATTCCAAATACTGTCCCATGGGCTTATGATAAGCTCAAAACAGTACACCGTATGGGCATGAATTAGTATATACATAAACATATTAGTTTAGAACTGCTTTTCTATTATTATCTTTTTCTATTATACATTTATATTTATATGTATATAATTCACGTTAAATTTCTATAATAATTCCAATGAACACACCTACAGATGAACTTAGCATAGAAAGAGATTACTTTTATGTCATATTCATAATTTTTATCACATATGCTTATTATTGGTCATAAAAGAGCGGTCATTACTTTTTTTTAAGTTTATACTATCATTTTAGTACCGATGTGTTTAAATTTCAAATATACGATTATTGTAAAAGATGACGATGATAAAAGTAAGTATCGTATTGATAAAAGCATAGTATCATATGAAATGAAAAGCAATGAAAAGAATAGCCCATGATGCTGTGCTCATACCATGACACAATCATTAAGAAAATCGTTCCAAAAATTACACTTAAAATGCACATATTTTAAGTAAAAAACAACATTTTAATAATTCGTACTCAGAGCTAAATGCTCTTTAAAATTAACTAAACACAAATAATAATAATAATAATAATATTATAATATAATAATAATAATAATATAATAATAATAATACTAAGATTTTTAAGAGAATAAAATGAGAAATCAAAATGATAACGATTACTTTATACGTAATAATAATAATAATAATAATTAATATTTTAATAAAAATTAGAAAATCAATGCATTGATGACCTCGCAAATGACCTTTTACAATCAGTGGAAATTCTCATAATTTAATATACATATTATAGTTTACATATTAATAGTTAATATTCCTGCCCTTGGGTTGTATGGTGTTTTTATTCAATGATGGAGTTAAATGTTGAATTATAATAACATTAATAACAATTGAGCTTTTATTATAAGAAAAAAGCTGCAGATGTTTGTTGTTAGGGATATTAAATAGTAAATGATACTATAAAAAGCAATTATTTTTTATAAAAAAAGTCACAATTAATTATTATCCTGCACTTTTTACAATTTTTGGAAAATTAATTGTGTAATACAATAATACATATGTATTAATAAAATATTAATAAAAATAATTATAAACACTGTTTAAACGATCATAATATTAATTAATTAATAATAATAAAGTTAATATTTAAAAAATTAAAATAATGAATAAAAAAATAACGGCTAAAAACATAAACATGATACTAATTATAATAATAATATATCATAATGTGAGAGGTTTCAATAAAATTAATATTAATTAATAATAAAAATTGTGAAATGAGATTAATACTTTAAAATTATGATGATGATTTTTTATGACAATGGTCAATCATAGTTAAGGATGAATAACATTTAACAAAAATTAAAAATGAAATAATTTTTTTTATAATGTTACGTTTCATTAATAAAATAAAACTATGGCCAAAATGATAATTTATGTGTTCATTGTGTAATTAATATTAATAATATTAATATTAAAATGTAAAATAATTTTGTTAAATTCTGACTGATGAAATGAGGTACTTATGCATTGGACTAATAATTAATAACTTTTCATTAATCAATTACTTTTTTATATTTTATATGCGTTTAAATATTTTTAACTTTTTTTATATATAATTTTATATATATACGTATATATATAAAATAAAATAAAATGAATTTTTAAAAATATATAATAAAAATTATGTGAACGAAATGCGCATATTAAATATTTGATTATATTAATAATGTATAAAAAATTAGGTGCATATTTTAGTTGCACATTCATATATATTGTTTTACAATAGATTTTTGGTAATATTAGCCAATTATTTGCAAATATGAGAATATTTCTTAAACTAACTGCGGGTGGTACTATGGTAAGAACCAACGTATATTTAAAAGTGGAAGTTATTTGTAAATATAAAATAATAATTAATTAAAAATTGTGAGCGTATCAATATTACAACATTATCACTACATTTATATACATTTCTTTTTATATTTTTCAATTGTATAATCTAAAAACATTTATTGGTCATCATATAAATAGTATATGTGTGTGATTATTATGTATTAATGTGTGTCAAACACTTTTTACACCGATTAATTAATGGTTAATTTATGTATGGATCAAACGCTAATTTTTATTCGATAATCATTATGATTAACATTAATAAAATACTAATTTTTTGTTTTTTATTATTCTTTCATAAACTAGTTTTAGGTTTTACTTTTTCGTTTTTACTTTCGCTTTATATTTTGTATTAATAATCATCTTTTAAGACGCACATATACATACATATGATGAAACACACATATACAGAGCGAAAACGAAAAAATTAAAATTTTATACTCTCATCATACATATAATATATGCATAACTATAAGTACAGTGATCGCAGTGATCGCAATATAAAAATAGAAAAAACCCTCCGACAGTCGATGCTGATAATTTGTTACTACTTTCAGCAGTATCAGTATATAATCAGTACATTATCATTTTTATAAAGTATATTAGTATTAGTACATAATGTATATATATTTATATATGTATATATATATACGCATAAATATATATATGTATATATATATATTTAGCTGTTAATGAGATTGGCCAAAGATGTATCACCCCAATCTTCGCCTAAAATATCCGTCACTTCAGAAACGAGTGCATAATCGGGAAATTCGAAGTGTGATCCTGAACTGGAACTCGCAGCGTCCATATTGTCCAATACAGAAATGGGCGTCAGATTAAAAGAGCCTAATTCCTGAGCCCAATTACTTTCGAACTGTAAAACGTCCGTTAAATCGTCTAAATCCGAAAGACTCACGGACGAAGACGATGGTGATGCGACCGATGACGTCGAAGTCGTGGGGGTATACGCTGTCGTCGCAAACGACGGTATTACGCCGCCATTCGTCAGCGATATATGAACGGATGATGATGTCGGAGTGATCGGAGTGATATTCCCTGTGCTATCCTCTGTCAGCGTTAACTCTTCACTGTCCGATGTGTTACTTTTATCAAAGCATATGTCATCATAAAAGGAGAGATTAGCGCTTTCGGGGGATCCGGGCTCTTCAGAGGATCCCGGGGAACACGGCACTTTAGCGGGGGGCGTCAATTGACTGACCGCGACGGGCACGTTTTTACTCTGCCGTATGCTTTCCTTTAGTTTTTTATCTATGGTCAGTTTGAATTTGAGGCGTGAATTGGGATTTATCGCGAAACTTAATGCGGGTGACGATGTTCCGCCGTTCATATTCAATCGTGAATTATTCCGAACATTGCCAATGGTTTTACCGATGGACGCGGATGCTGTTTTTGTCGAAAGATGACGGTTATTGCCATTTCCATTCAATTGTTTCACGGGTGTGATCGATGGTGAATTTGGGGTGACTGTGGCCGTGGCAATCGTTTTTACCTTTTTTCGGGGGCGGTATTTATAATCGGGGTATTGTTGCATATGCAGAATTCTGAGTCTTTCCGCCTCTTCAATAAACGGTTGTCTTTCATCATCGGTCAGAGTCTTCCATCGTTTTCCTAATCTTTTGCTGATCTCAGCATTGTGCATATCGGGAGACTGTTCACAGATTTTCCGTCTTTCGATTTGTGACCATACCATGAAAGCGTTCATGGGTCTTTTGATGTGATT
The DNA here is from genome assembly GCA_034697405.1 of Mesoplophora pulchra. Lineage (NCBI taxonomy): Eukaryota > Metazoa > Arthropoda > Arachnida > Sarcoptiformes > Mesoplophoridae > Mesoplophora > Mesoplophora pulchra. The sequence goes on along the minus strand of JAQIXB010000016.1, from coordinate 28,022 downwards.
CGTTACTTTTTTGCATTGTGTCGCATCGGTATATGGTGTCCGTGAATTCGAATCGATTTTCAGAGACCCGAAAACCGACGATGATGACGCTTCCATTTTAATTGCAGAATGTGCAGAGTGTGGCATTTTAACGAAAATTATTATTTCGTATTTTCATTTACGTTTTTTCAAAATTTATATCAATATATTCATTAATATATCATTTAAAAGATCATTTCAGTTTTTTCTTTTTCTTTTGCGTCGTATTTTCGTATGTTTAATAGTTTAGTATTTTTAAGTATATATTGACAGTGATTTCAATGTTTATATCCACGAAAGTAATGTTCAGATTACCATTTATTTGACATTATATTTAATGAATAATTCGATTTAATGATTGTTTTTAAATTAATAATTTATTTCATCACAATATTTTGTTAAATTAAAGAATAAAATATAAAAATCGCAATTTATATGAATCGATTCACATTTAAAAATATGTTTGAAAAATGTTTGAATATAAAAATAAATCACACGTAAATAAAGAAATATGAGTTTAGTATTTGCATGTAAAAGACTCTTATAATTATTGCATACGATTTACTTATTTTTTGTAATATATAAATACTAAAAAATTATCTTTAATAATCAATTACACGACGTCAGTGCAGTTTTTGCCGCTCTTTTAATATATACACACATACAATTCATATATGATTACATTACACTTAAGACACTGTATATTTATGTCTGAATGTGACTTTAGTTTTTTGATTTATTTATTTTAAAAATTAATTAAAAATCACTTTAAAATTAATATATAAATCGGCGCTGAAAATCTTATTATGTATACGTAAATACGAAGAATTCACTTTTTTAAAATGATTAAAAATATATAAATGAATTCAATATTAATATACAGTATTATTGTGGCACATTCACAGTATCGAGTCTAAGAGTGGACTAAACTCAGTCAGTATATTGCTTTAGTAATAAAACGTACTCTAATCTCAAATGTGAATAAAGAGAGAGACTCTCACACTACACACGTATGTGTATCGTATATATACATACACAATATAATAATATGAGAATTATAATACGCGCATAGAGCGTCGTCTCTAAATGAGTATATATGAGTATATATCACTCTCTTTCTCTCTCTCTCAGTCTCTCTTTAGCTCTCTTTTTCTCTCTCAGTCTCTCTCTGTCTCTCTCTTTCACTTATTCTCACTATGGTCGAGTCCATTGCAAGTTTATTCGGTACGTCACATAGCGTGAGGAGAGCCAATGGAAGCGATAGGCCTAAATTCAAGGTGAACGCCCCGCATGCTGCAGACGCGGTCATTAAAATTTTCAAGGACTACCACTATATAGCATTGTTGCTAGTGTTGCTAGTAGCAGCATTGTAGCAGCGTTTATAACTAACGCTGTTCAATAAATACATGGGCTAAAGCTATAGAAATCTCTAATGTATGTATGTGGCGTATCCCTTAATCCGCTGAAAAAAAATTGGACACTCAAAGGTCAATCATGCGATACGCGTAAATATATGCGAATATTTTGTTATAAATTTATTATATGTAAACTATTAATAGAATCAACATTCAGTCTCAATGATTATCTTAGTTTAGTATATGTGTTTGGGCCGATGATAATTATGAGAGGAAATAGCGACGTTCACTAATAATTGGTTTAAGTAAATTTAATAATTAAAATTAATTAAATTAACACACACATAAGAGGGTGATACGCCACTGTCGTTTTATTTTTCTTTTCATTTTGAAATGAGTATTAAAATGTATATTCTCTGCGTTTAGTTAAAGTTAGTTTTTTCACATGCGAAATAGTGAAGTACCACAACAGGATTTTTAATAACATAGACATTAGTGTATATTTCTAGTACATTTGAGACTTATCCCTTTATATTTCATGCAATTTCATGACATTTACTGCATTTACTATTATATGATACTCCCTTTTAATTTTTTATTATTTTCGTTAAGAAATGTGCGCTTTTCTTAAATCGTTTTTATTTTACATTTTTATTTTATTCTATGAATGGCCATGGACTAACACTTGGACCGTGTATAACTATGGTCTCAAATTATTTTCAGACATATTCATTAATCAATAAATTATTATCTGAGAATTTTTTATCTGAAAATAGTTTAAAAACACTTTGCATTTTTAACACTTAAATAGTACCATTACTATTAGTTACTATTAGTGATTGTGTTTCACATATACGTGATGTTTAATATTATATTCGAAAAATAATATTAATATTTATATATATTAATAAATAAATATATATTTATTTAAAATTTATTTAAAACTTTTAAATTAAATACGATCATAAAAAAATCATAATTTTAAAGTCATTTAATTTATAATTATAATCATGAGCATCAAAGTGCCGTCATACAGTATTTGAATTAAAAAATTAAAGAAAAATATTAAAAAATATTAAAAAATAAATAAAAATGAAAAAACCAAATTCTTTATATTAATAGTTTTTAAACCCCTTTTTTATGCTTCGAAATTATCGTGATTATAATTTTGTGATAAAAATCATTCTGAGAAAAGCTGAATTTAGAAAAGAGTCATCTCTGCCAATCTCTTTCATTATAATTAAACAAAAATTATCATATAAATATATTTTTATAACAAACATAAGGGCAAAAAAGACTCACTTTTTATTATTATTATACTTTCATATCAATGGAAAAGTGCTTTCCTTTTCCCATATTAAAATCATAATAATAAAAGTTTCATCTTAAATTAGGTATTTAAAGAGTCAAAAATACGAAATTATCATTGATACTCATTTAATGCTAATGATATGCACATGTGATAAAACACCATTTTAGAGATGAATGATTCTCGGGAAATGTCAAAAAACTTCCAAAATTCCCAATTTTCCCCCATCCTCAAATTTATATATTTTATTAAAATAAAGTTTCAGTAAAGATCTTTTTGTGATTAATTTTTCATAATCTTCCAATTTATTAATTTATACATTAAAATGTCATAAAACGATCAAATGAATGCACTGAATTCTCGATTTTTGCATAACTCGATTATGGCACCATTTTTAAAGTCCCAAATCATTTCAATATTATACAATGCATATCGCTATAAATGAGTATATGTGCAGCGCGCAGCTGCATGCGTATGCATAAGTTAAGCATTAGATATGCATACACATGCATCATTTTCTATTTTATAGTGACACGTATTGTATGTTAATAATTTCTCGGTATTTTCTCAGTATAATGAACAGATGGTTCTCGATTTTGACAATACTTTTACATCTCTTAATATATATTTTAAAACATAAAAATTACTTAATTTTGGAAACTTTAATATAACACTGAAAATGTTTATTGACACGTAAATGTGTATGCTATTATTATACATATAAAAGTAAATCATTTTATAATTCGTGTCTTTTATAATGTTAATTTTAGTAAAGTATTGTCTATTAACTATTTTTGGAATAATAAAATAATATATAAATATGTAAAATAATTGACTAAATAATAAAGAATTATATGAATTAATAAAGTTACATTTTTCTTAAAATTCTTCTAAAAATTAAATCAGATGTTTTTGCTAATTTGTGATAACTAAAGACCTAAAATCGCCGTAAAAAACTTATTTTTTTCTTAAGAGATATATATCAAAGAAATAATTAAATATGTGTCCATATCTATATAAAAATTATGACCTTTGACACCAAAAAAATTTACTTTTTGTTTTTTTTTGTTTTGCTTTTTTTGGTTCATTTTACTTAAAAAAGCATAAAAAAGCAAATTTACAATTAAAGTTAACAATGAATTTACATAGAAACAGAATGCCCAAAAATGTATAAAATTATGCCAAAAAAAGGCATTTTAAATGCCATGAACAAAATTTTAAAAAAATCCTTTACTCCCCCTTAGTATTTTTAAAAATTTGCTTTTTTTGGCATTTAAAAAATATTTTGCGTAAAATTTAGTCTCTCTATTGATAAGTCTAATTAATTTTAATAGATAAATAATCATTTACATGTACTTTTACATTTTAATTTAGTATTTAATCGAATAAACAAGTATTTTATAGCATTTTCTCGATTTTGGAAATTTTTTGATTATGGCAACACATTTTATGTCCAATCAGCTAAATTCGAAAACAGTGTGTATCATTTTTAGTGTATTTTCGCTTTAGGATTGTTTTAGAGTAAATTTAAATTTTTTTATTACAAAAACTAATATTGTATCCGATAATGTTATTAAAAATTCAAATGCGGGACTAAAAGAAATGTCAATAATTTTTTTTAAAAAACAATTTAATCAAAAATACAAAAAATCAAAATGTATCTAAAAAGGCATTTTGCGACATTAAACTATAAAAAGGCAAAATGTATGTTTAAGAATTTCATGAAAAAGAAATGAAACTTTATTTTGCCATTTTATAATATTAACTAAAATTATTTATAAAAAATTGAGAGAAAAATGTTGACTCTCTATAATTTCACACTCTAAAAACAGTGGTCCCAAACGTGTAAATTATGGAGAGTTTACTGTATTAATTATTTGTTACAAATTTGTTAAATTACTTTATTTATAGATAAACCCAACATTAAGACAATATTTGTATTTCAGTATATAATACATTTATAAAATTCATGCGCATTTTAGATATAAATTAAAATACAAATATTGTCTTAATATTGCTTTTATCTATAGTTAAAAAATATTAAAAATATAATTTAAAATTTTTAATGGTAAAATATCATTTACGGTTCAAAAGATTATTTAATTTAAAAAAATACGAATTATAATAAAAATTAATTTTAATCATAAACAAAGATTATATATTAATATATCACAATATATTTACCATTACCTATTTACCTCACTCTTTATTCGCTGTATTATAAAGCCGGAGGTGAGCATGAAGTTTCAACACCCCCGGGATATAATGCCCCATTCTCTTATTCCCCCTTTGTATATATTTTTGAGTCTCAGAATGTGCTCACATTATAAGACTGTGTCTAAAAAAGTGAGGCAAAAGGGTATTAGAAATATTTATATTTACTATTAATATAGAAACATAAAGACCTCTCTTTACAAACATTTTAAGATGGAAAAAAGTTCTGCTCCCGAAATGTTCGTTATGCAGAGGTTTTACTATACATATATATATATATATATATTCAGTATGTAATGTTTGTTTCGTTTATTTTTTATATGATATAACGAAACATATGATTAAAAATAGTTTTGGGATTATTATTAGAAATTAGAAATATAAAAATTATATTAATAAATAGTATAATCACTAAAAAGTAAAAGAGCATTAAATGTAAAAATGTTGTGACAAATATATGTATATATTGCAAAACAATACACATATAATATTGAATTGTATTGTTGCACATATGGTATTATGTATACACTATAAACTATGAGAGGAAAATAATTAACAAACGAAGTGAACCCCGTGTGGCCTTTAGTTAGTATATAGTTAGTATATTGCATACATACATATACAGCAATGAGAGAGATAAACTTATATTTCATATGAGATAATACACGATTGTGCAGTGTAAGAGTACAGTATAAGTTATTTGGCATTTAAGTATTAAGTATTCTGATATTAGTGCATTGCACCGCATAAATAGAATATATCATTTTCATGGCATTAACATTAAAGGCAATATACTACACAAACAACACTAGTGAACATATAAAATAATATATATATTTGCTATTGCTATATATACATATATACTGCTTCTTTCAAAACAGTGACATTTAATGACAGTGACCAATCGATTGTATGAACGATCAATATATGAATTCTTAGCAATAATAGCAATGGTAATAGTTCGACATTAGACACTAGGATTTAGTGGGGGAATGATGCATCTTAGAATAGGGATGATAAATAAAATAAATAAAAAGCTGAATATTAAATATTTTCTTTAAATAGATATTCACAGATATTAATAGTGAAGAGGTGCATGTGTGTTGTAAAGATATGGAATGAATTCACAAAAAATACCAAAGAAAATACGTGTGTAATGTTTTGAAAAAATGAAAAAAATAAGAAAATACATGTAAAAAGCGTGTTGTTTTTGTCATGTATTTTTATATACATTTATGTTGTATTTTTCATATTCAACGAAAAAGTATGGTGACGGCAGACATTTGCCGTTCGGAGTTCGCTTTTTCGTTCTTTCCATAGTAATATGGTGATAGGCGTGGGAAAAACGGGGAAAATCATAAATCTATACCGCTCCGGGGGCTTTACCGGCAGTAAAATTCAATGCAATCAATGGTAGGGTATGCTCAAATAGAGAATAGAGAGACACAAAACTGTAAGAACTAAAAGGTGCATTCGATTCAAAATTCTACATACTATGGTAAGTTTAACCGTGCCCATATCTGCAGGACCATATATATATTTATATTTGAATGAGAAATTGTAGTAAATAGCGACAATACTACAGTGGTAATAGCGACAATACTACAGTGGCAATAGCAGTTGGGCAAAGAGCAGTTTCGGAAAAAGTATTCATTCATTGATAATATAAGTAATATCAGACAAAAGAAGAAAAAAATGGGGAAAACATGTTTTATATAATACGGTACACTCTCCAACAGTATGAGGATCAATAACCGAAAATGTGACATTATGATCAGAGGAGTTAAGTCCAAGAGTTAGTGTCTCTGCAATTACTGAACACCATTACTAAAGTGTACAGTGCAATCGAACGCAATTCGATAGTTGAGTAAAGAAAAGTTTAGGTTCAGTCAGAAAATTGTTGATTTTCTTTAACGATAGAATATGGGGATTGTACTTTTATGACAATAGTTTGAAATACAAATGCCTCAAAGGGAAAGTTAAGCCCATGTTTGGTTCAACTAAACTTTTAAAGTGAACAAAGTTCAAAATGATAAAACACGTATGTATATGTATACGTATGTAAAGAGACTGTTTAAAGGTGCAAAAGTAAAAGGGGAAAAATGAAAGCCCAAAACCGATGCCCCATTGCTGCAGATTCTGATGCTGATTCCATGTTTGTGTTAACTTTTCATTGCTTTTCCCATACTAACATAGTATTGCTGTTATATTATAGTAAAACTAATCAATTGAGAATTGCGGATCTCTGAGTGTGTGCAAAGCCCTGCAAATACATTATCAGCCGCTGCTGCAAAGTCATAGACGCACTGTTCAGTGTGTACATATTATTATTAAATACTGTACCATAGAAGTGCTTTCATCTATTCGAAGGTGCCCCCTCAATACTAAAATTTAAGTACGATCTTTTTGGTTACGGCGGAGATGAACGAAGGGAGAGAAAAATGAGGGCGAATTAGTTAGAGAAAAGATTTAATACTAACACTAGCAACTACTAGCAGGACGAAAAACTTATGAGTACCACGATAAAAAATTCAATGCCTAGCAACTGAAGCAGGTGACGCGCGGCATAATAAAAATGCACGTGCCTAACGCGTGCTATTTCTCGGGGCAAATATTTTTTAGCTCTCATCAATGACGCTCAACCATTACTGATAGGACCAGGAACGTGTGCGTCCCTATTATTTGCCCTAAAAGTAGCATGAGTGGTATTAGATGGTCGTTCGTATCTTTGTACATTAACATCTGCTTCTCGCTGATTAGACCGTTATATAAATGCATATATACTTTTCACATACTATTATATTATGCTTAGAAATTTTTTGAATAATTTATACATAAAAAATTTAATAAAAATAAATATTTAAAGCGATTTAAGCATTAATGTTATCAGAAAAATTTGTAATTTCATCATTTTTAAAGCAAAATTATTTTATAAAATATAAACATTAATTTTTTAAATGTAAATATGTATGGCTTTAGAAACCAATAAATTAATAAAAAATTAAATATAATTTACGATGAAAGTAATAAACATGATACTTAAGAACATGATATGTAAAATGGGAGCATAGTACAGTGTAATAGTCTGGTGAGGGATTTGATTGAGAATTCGAAGGGATTGTAAAAGGGACAAAACACGCATATATATATATATATATATATATATATATATATATATATTGATAGGGATAGTTGTGTCGTGAGGCGGGTGATGGAAGCGGTAGAAACTGATTGTATTCAATATAATATTGTGATATTAACTAACATCGCCTCTACAGTTTCCTTCAGTCGTATTACCATAGCAACTGGAAGCGGTTGACACGTGCATCTGCCCCTAGTGTGACTCATAACGTGATGCTGAACGTACGTTTTTAGTACATCTCAGCAGTGAGTTCCCATTAAATCCTATTCCCATTTTCATCCCCATCCTCAATCTATAGAAAGAGCATGCATCACTTAATATCAAAGTGCAGCAAAGTTTTGCAGTGAAACTGTACATACTCATAACAGTCGCTATACAATACTCTGTTCATTTACATACAGAAATATATTATCACGAATGTGTAATATATAATGCGCAGACACTAATGTAACTTTCAGTTTATTGTATTTGGAAAAAGGGAAAAATGTCTAACATTTTCAGTGCATATGCAGTATATATATATATTATATATTAGTATCACATATAATGCAATAGTATGGCCATATTTTTCTTCTCCCCTCTGATTACATTGATTTTATCACATCACATAAACTTTCTTTACCATGTAATACCCACCCTTAGTAATCATCTTTCATCCCCTAAAGCATTGATAAGTTTTGATTCAAAATAAATAATAAATTATATTAAATTATATTAAATTATACAAATTAAATACAAATAAAACACAGAATCTGAGAACTATTGGATTAACTAACACCAGTTCCTCATTAACTAATGAGAACTTTAATCGCGGGAAAAATATTTTATATTTAAGATAAATGAAGTGACAGATTATTTAAATATGAAAAAAGGTGTTTTAAAAATAAACTAATAATTTAATAGAATTACTCATATGATATCAGAAAATGGCAAACATTTGAGATGTGATATTATATGAAAAATGCTGTGAAATAGTATCTTATGTTATGGTGAACTATTGATATGACGGTACAAAAGTTATATAATAAACATCTTCATTTAGTGATTGGAACAATGACCCTTTCAAATACGGTGACTTAAGGCTTATCAAAAGCTATAAAAACACTGCTGTTGCGCATTGGCTCTTAATATGGGAATTTTTTCTAAAAAATGAATAGCATTATACATATGGTATACTGAGGATATAATAGCGAAGGGGCATCATTTTTTCACGTCAAAAGCAGCAGCACATAGGGCAGGTGTGTTTACTGTTCACGGCAGATGTGGAATACTATGATGGAATAATGTTTTATGGTATGCTATTGAGAGTCTAAAAAAAGTGTATATCGCAATTAAAATACTAAAAATAACATGAAAATATTTAATGAACAAAAATAACAATATGCATACATATTTTTATTTATATATTTCGAATCATGTGATACGTGTTTATTTAAAATAATGAGAAATGTTTCAATGAATGAATATAAAATTTTAATGTAATTTAAAAATGAAATTAAAAGCAAAATGCCTCAGAGAATGTGTTACTAAAACTAAACTTAAATTTAAATAGAAAATGGGCTCTAAATTTAGCTCTTAAAAAACACGATAACACTATTATAGTGATCGGAGGTATGAAAATTTAAAGATTGGTTTAAAGTCTCCAAAAAGACTCTCTTTGATTCACTATTTTTCAATAGGTGTGTCTGAGAAAGAGGAAGCATGCTTCAAAAAGTACTAAGCCCCTAAAAAACTATGCGAATCCTTCTTTATTATATACATGTTTGGTATGTGCGCCAAAAGACTACACTGTAAACCCAAATATCTTGTCTTAGCTGTAATTACCACGGATGGTCACTTGATAAACCTGATAGACGAGACTGGTTCAAGGAGAGACGAAACTAGGACTATCAGTGAAACTAGTAGAAATATACTAGTAGAAATATAAATCCAAACAAAAGTGAGAGAATGGACGTCATCATCACGATCGTGGTGTATATATATTGAAAATACCATCATCAGACAATCTTTTGAACGCTCCGAAATCGCAGCATAAAAGTGATGGGCATTGTGATAGAGGATAACATTAACGTTAATACAATGCACCGATTGTGAATAAAAGCGAAAAAAGAAATTAGTTGCAACACAGTATGCACAACTACTATACCAATGTATACTAGTATACACTAGTATACACTGGTATATAATATTGGTACATGGGTGTAGGGAATGAAATAGCAAAGAGAAAAGGGAATCGAACACATTGGGGTAGTAATACTAATGGTGAAGCAAAAAAGAAGGGCCCCAAATGTACTGCCAAAATGTAATGCACGCAATATTAGTGATTACTTTAGCCCGTGACGAGTTCTGTAAACATGAGAGCAAAAATATACTCAGTCTGCAAGTAGACAGTAAACTAGTAAAGATCAAGAATAATATAAACCTAAATACCAACTGCTATACTGTGCTATTTTTTCTCATTATATTCACATATTCATATATCTTTTGCAGAGTTTAGTTTACATTTTCACTTTTCTTTTCTCATTTAATGTTTAAATCTTAATATTTTATGTATTCCTATGAATACTAAAAACTCATGAGAAAGTGTGTTCATTAAGTATAGCACATCATCACCATAATCATCAATTCATTTGACAAAAATGCTATCATTAGAAATAACAAAAATTATTGCGTTTACTATTTAGTCATTAGCTATTTGATCATTTCGCCATTTCCTTACTTCGGGCGAAATCCGATTTTAATCTTTAATTTTATTTCTTTATCATGCGATTCTTAAGGGGAAGGTTTAGGTTTAGTTTTAGGTAAAAGTACACCTCCCGTTAAAGTGTCAATAACATTAGCCAACTATGGGAGAGACATGTATGAAGAGTCCTTCAAAATTATATGAATTATATTAATATGAAAAATACCCCACTCTCTAGTACATTCTAGTATATGTTCCAAGAAACATTAACTGAGATCAATACCCACTGTCATCAAATTACTTCAGTTATAGTGTTAAACACGTATATGCAGTGAACTAATGCAGTAAATTACTTTTTAGACTTTCAATACTAATCAACGATTAGTATTGAAAATCAAATACACACATACACATATACACATTTCGTTTTTATTCCTTAGACTTTGAACCGTGAAAATTGATTTATAAAATGCACATTCAATGCATAAAGTGATGTTAAATGCTGTTTAGTTATTCGTAAGTAATAAAAATTAAAAAATCAAAAATCAATTATTTTAAATAATGTCATCATTTTATAATAATTAAGAAAATTTTCAATTCAATTAATAGAAATTCAATCATCATTTTTTAAAAAATAAATTCGAAGGTTAAACATAATAATCGAAAATGAAGTGTATTTATCATTAATATTATAGTTATCAATATTATAACACTATAAATATTTATTGAATTTTAAAAGTTATTCATAGGTGTATATATCGAAAGATGTGTTATCTAAACGTAGAAGAAAATGAGAGGGGCCAAAAAGAGACTAAAATTATTGGGGGAATGGCGTTAAACTGACATATGTATGTCCAATATTATTATCATTTTCATCATAAATTTTAAGCTAAAAAACTATCACCATTTTTATATACACATCAGTAAAATACTTTATCAGTTTCGTTTATGCATTTATTAATATAAATTAAAAATAAGTATCACTTTTTAGTTATGTAATAATAAAAAGATTTAAAAATATTAAAAAAGAAAAATTCAATATAATTTCCCACGCCCTTGAATCAGGGGGAAGGGGGATTGTTATATTGTATGAGCTCAAAACACCAATTAATTAGTATTCACGACACGACCAAATTACACACTCATTGCTTCATTATCATCAGCATTTCTATCTAATAATGGCCGTCTGTACCTTCATATACCAATATTGCCACAGTGCTATAGTGACCATCCAAACATTACCTCTTTATTAATCATAAATAAAGTATAAATGCTAATCATTTACTATTAAAAAATATAAGACTTTTAACCCCATCATTCGTAACACAAACTTTATCGTCATCATCGCCATTATCATTTCGGTATATCATAATGTCCATATATATACATATAAATTTGATATATATATATATATATATATATATATATCAAATTTATTTATTTTTTAAAAATGCGTTTTAAAACTTTTGCATTCATTTATTAATTAAAATATGCATTAAAACGTAATATATAATTAAAAAACATTTTTCAATTTTAAGTAATAATTAAATTAAATTATACCGAAATTCAATGCTAAAATACATTCATAATATAAAAATGTTTCAAAACATGTATATGTTTAAATATTAGACATTTGCATCTGTATCCGATAAAACAATGCATTTCCATTCATTCATTCACTAGAATTTTCTAGTTAATGTGTATAATAGTAATATATGAAAGATTATATACAATCGGAATAACAATGTTAATTCAATGTCATTAAATGCAATAACCCTATGATTTGAATCGAATATACAAATTATTTTTTAATGTGACTTTAAAAAAATGTGTCATATATACTAAAAGTAATAGTAATACACATATGCAAATTTCATTATTGACATTGACATGCGGATGCACCAGTGGCAGGTGATCATCACATTAAATACTTATTTTATTATTATTATTACAATCGCTATTACTGTCACATAAAAAGATATTTTTTTATGTCACATAATCACGCATACGACAGTGGTATGGGGAAAGGCAATGATGAGACCTTTAGTGAAATACGGGTAAAGAGCGGAAAAAGTAATTATGATTTAAATGATATTTTAAGAAATAGTTTCATACTCATTTCATACTCAGCACCAATTAAATTGTACTCAGACCCAACAAAATCATTTAGTCACATGGTTACTTATAGATACTCATATTGTGACCCTTCTCAATCTTTACACTCACATGAAGATTAATATCACTTTAAATAGTTGCTAGTAGTTAATAAAACATTGCTTATGAGAAAACATTTCTTTAGTATTATAGTAATATTTATAGTATATGCGGATGGTGGTAGTGGCACTGAGTTTGGACACGGGTATTAAAAAACAAAATCATTACTATTCGAAGAGCGAAAAAAGTAAAGTTTAACTGCGTCATGAGAGAGGAGCGATTTAAAAAGACCTAAGATCTAAGACCTAAAAGTACCGGAAATCTCAATCTGATTGATCGGTGTTTATGCCTAAAAGCGAAGGTCACACTTAAGGGTCAGTATGGGAGGGGTACGCTTTTAGTGGAATTTTCAATATCCCCCTTTTCCCTTCATTTATTCCCACTTTTCTTACACATTCACATTCACTAAAAGTAGAAAAGTTTCTGCTGCTGATGGACCGTCTTTCCAAAGCCCAAAAGAAAGAGCAAAATATTATCCCTGTGAAAGTAAAGAATCTCTCAATCGGCGATTTCGGCACTGTTCTCATGTTTACCATCATATACCATATCTGAAAAGCTCTCAGTTTTCACTGTCCTTTTACATGAAAGTTGTTTTGTAAAAAAATACCCGATTATAATGAAGAAAATTGGAATTTCCTTTTAACAAATTCTTAACATTTTCAAATTATTATTATTTTTAAAGAATCATCGCCCATTTTCTAACGTGTAATATATTATTAAATGATAATGTATAAAATTATTTTTACATTATTACATAGTAAATCGTATGCTTAATATACAAATTTATAATTTTCCATATTTTTTCCATGAATAGTTTTTAATTTATTTTGGCCCATACTATTATAATTAGTAATAGTAGTAAAAACAGCTAAAGTTAACAAAATGTAATACAATCACATTCATTAAGATCATTTGAAAAAGAAATAGGTTGGAGAGAGAGAGAAGGAGAGGAGAGAGAGAGAGAGAGAGAAGGAGAGGAGAGAGAGAGAGAGAAGGAGAGAGAGAAGGAGAGAGAGAGAGAGAAAGAGAGAGAGGAGAGAGAGAAAAAGAGAGAGAGAGAGCACACACATGGTGCGCATCTGTTGTGCACTGAAAATGGAGAATGAAAAGACCTAAATGTGAGGGTCATACTACTAGCAGTTAACAACACAGTAGTTTGTTAGTTGCTGTAACCATTTGGATGAATTCAAATTCTCGGATCTCATACTAATTTCCATTGATTGCTGCGGATATAATTCAAGCTTTAGGCAAAAAAGTTTCCGCTTTACACAGCAGCTGCAGCATCATACCGTGACGCAATCATAAAATGGTCAAAAATGGGCTTTGAATTGCGTTTTCTAACTTATATCAATGTGCACTAGTATTAGTAATATGCACTAGTAATATAATAGCAACCTTCGTCTATATCTAATATCCTGGCCTCAGGATAGTGATATAAAAATGTAGGTTTTTCTTTAATATTTTCCTTTATATTATCTTTAAAATTATGAAATAAAAAATTACACGATACATGGTGTTTTTAGTGTGACCGGAAACTGCGCAAATCTCACATTAGAATCAAAGAATTCGCAGTAATCAGAGATCAGATTCAAGGTGATCATGGTGATCATTGATGCATTAGTCAAATGAAGACATGGGGCGGAGGTACACACCGGAGTGTGGTGATTACTTTAAACTTTGAAAAAAGAGAGGAAACAGAAAGAGACAAAAGTATTTTAAAGCTTTTAAAGGAGTGTTTTTACAGAGTACACTAAACACTGCATACACCGAACACACACATACAAATATACATATGTGTATTTATTTTTGTACATAGCCAATGCAGGGATATACTTATTATATATATTGAGGAATAATTATCATGTGTTCATATGCATCATCACGGTAGAGACAGAAAAGCGAAAAACAAAAATACACACCAAAATTAATGCCGACATTTACAACAGAATTATTATGTAATGGTGTAAGAGTGTAATAGTGTAATACATCATTAATTTCTACAGAAAAAGTGAAACACACATATATCGATGTGTTCAGTAATTTCGCCGTTTTTTCACCAAAAAACTGTTTCTCAGAGACTAACATACTATTCGAAGGTCATACCGTCAAAGAAATTGGCAGTTATTATTTAAGAAAAAAGAGGCAATAAATTTGAATCGCCTCAACACGAATGCATTATCTTACATCGGCTCTCAAAAGTAATGATCATGGGTGAGGGTACCATCAAAATACTGACTGACTAATTCTACACTTTCATCCAATATTTTCTCTTAAAATGAATTTTCTTAATACGGACCTAAACTTAAGGAGGTACTAAAATTCACAATAACCGATATAGTAATTGTGCCATACTAAAATAGAGTGAGGTCATGGGGTCATCTAATATTTAAGGACAACACCTGTTTCTATTCATTAACACTGATAATAAAGGACTCTGTTCATTGTTAATCGAAATATAAAATCTTCGCCTATGATTAACACAAAAAACATGATAATCATAATAAAGTTATCCTTAAGTTATCCTCAGACATTATAATGATTAAAAGTTTTTAAAAAAATCTTTATGTATGTTAAGGCACACACAGTCTGTGCCATAAATATATAGTATATGCATACAGTATTGAGGCGCACTAAACACTCAGTGAATTAATAAGTTTTTTATACGTTTTTATATATTATATTATATATTACGGGTAAAAAAGCATAATATTGAGAGGACGCTGCTGATGGCGGTCACCCGCTGATAGCCTCCAAAGGAATCGTGCCGATCATAGGAATTATGTGACACAAACCCCCTGATGGTGAAAGACCAATTTTAAGAAAGAAATTGAAAGTGAATAAACACTATAAATTGCGATTCATTCACATCCATTCAGTCTCAAGGATCACATCTTAAGACAAATAATGCTCTCTCTTTTTATGACATCACATGAATCATGTCCTAACGATCGGCACCGTATGATAACATTATATTCCAATCATAACATAAGCGCCGTTTAAATGTATAAAAAAATATTTGCATTTAATTTATTTGAAAATATTCCCTAAAATTTCTATAGAAATGTGTGCATATATTGCATTTAATATTCTTTTTAATCTCTAAAATATTCTTAAATATTTTTCAAAAATATTTATATAAAATATTTATATAAAATATTAGCACTGTTTTCTGTATATGTGCTGCCATCAGTGAAAAACGACCCTCACCTTTAGACAAAAGCATGACTTTAGACACCTCTTTATGGGTCAATGAAATGATCAAAGACTTTGCAATGAATTCACTTTTTTTAAAAATTAAATAAATTACAAAATATTCAATTATTTAATAATTATTTACATTTAATGGACACATATAAATGCACATTTACATCTTTTTGAATATATTCAGAATGAATCATATGATACTCATTAATAAATCTAATATTTTAATGTGATTCAATACGGAAATTAATTACATTTATGACAAAAATGACATAAATTAATTCATAGATTCATTATAATAAAATAAACATTAATAATTAATGCAATTTTCTGTAAACACTTAAATTTTAATGAATTAATTCATTATGAACCATATTCTCATGTGATTCATTTGTAATGCGATTATTTAAAAACATAATATAATTAATAATATAAACATTTCTTTTATTTATTTATTATTATTATTATTATTACTTTTATTATGTATTATTATTATTAGAATTATCATGATATTATTGAACGCATTATTAATCATAATTAAGAAACAGTAATAAAAGTGATAAAATAAAGAGTACGTATTAATCACTTTTCCATTCACTTACCATTTTTGAGATAACATTTTGACATAATCACGTGTTTCTGCACATATTAACGCATTTTCGGGGCATTTTTTGCATAAAACATAATTGCGGCACAAATAAATGAAAATGCAAAAATCAATGGTCAATAAATAGTAAAGGAACAGCTGTAACTTTATAATAATAATATTCGTGCGGCGCTCAAACAAAAGCGGTCACACAAAGGACATTGTGTGTCAATGACGTATTCCATTCAATGAATTGATATATAACCATAAATTACGTTCATTTTAATATTATTTTAATCATCGTATTAAATTAAAAATGTAAAAATAAATCTTTAAATGAAACATGTGTAATATTAAAATAAATATTATTTAAATGTTTTTAAATGTTTAAATTAAATTTTCTAATTTTATAATAAGAATTAAATTTAAAAATAATTATATAATGATCATTTATATTTTCATAAAGAATTTGTACATTAATTATTACAATTTATGAATATAAAGATATTACTTTAATTTTCAATAAATATACAATAAACGTCAAAATTAATGCAAAAATGTGATATAAAAATCAAATGTGAATTTTAAAAAAATTAAATGACGTAATAATTTGATAGCGGTTCACACCAATGAGAGAATAAAGCGTCATCATAATCCAATATCGTAATCATATGCAACAATACACAGCAATAACCTGAGATCGTGTAAAAGAAACGATATTCTTAAGTGTTTTATGATAATATTTCTTTAAATTCATAACGAAAATTAACACAAAAAGCAAATGTAAGCATTAAATCGCCATTTTTAGTGATATGAGAAAAGAGAATTGATTTTTATGACGCACTTTTTTCAGTAAAAATAGTAAATCGGTGATAATGGTGACGGACGTTCAATTAGCGATTTTTGCGAACATTTTGGGCGTCGCATTGTTTCTTATGGTGGTACTGTACCATTATGTATCCGTAAATAATCCAAAGAAAAATGATTAAAAAATGCTTTTTTAATGAATGAAAATTGAGGCGAAAAATTGGTGAGTCTATGAATGTCATAACATAATGACACGTGTATTATGATTGCATTAAATGAATGCATTGAATTAATTGATATATAAATATGGCACATATGAAATGCGATATATTTATATTTATATATCAATTTATATATCAATTATAATGATATAATGTTACGTGAGGGTCCCGATCAATGAATTGTATTTCTGATTCTTTTTCAGCATCAATTTCAATATCGATTTTGAATCAAAATTATGCATGTCTCATGTATCATTATCAGAAAAATTTGGAAATACTTTTAAAGGGACCCTTTCATTATGAGTTTACATCGCGATTCTATTATTTTTCATTTTAAATTCAAAATAATTTCATTGATTTTTAATAATATCATTAATTTAATATGTAATTTTCCATTATGATTTAAATGATATTAAATAAATGCAATTTTTTGTTATCTGATTCTTTAGTAAATTATTCTCAAAACACATTGATTCACTTTATTTATATATAAAATAAAATTGAATCATAATGATCACGATGTATGTAAATGTATCTGAAGATGATAATCTCCTTATGGTATCAGATCCGAGAGAACGCGCGTTTCATAATATGATACGTGAGCACGTGATTTTTCTCATTTTACTGATCATTCTCTACGGATGTTCATATGCTATAATTGCATCATTTAAGCGTAAAAGAGATGAGGTAAATAAAGGATGAATAAACAGTATTCGATGAATAATTTGTGTACTTTTTGTGTACTTTTTACTAGTATTTTGCTGATGATGAAGATGCTGTCGTGTATAGGATATCACTGTGGATGTGCACCTTTTCTTTGGCCGTATCCATCGGTACTGCGCTTTTATTGCCATTTTCGATTGTAACGAATGAGGTGATCATACTGTATCCCGACAGTTACTACTTTCAATGGCTCAATGATTCACTAATCCAAAGTCTATGGAGTTACGTATTCGTATTCTCTAACATTTCATTATTCATACTTTTACCATTCGCATATTTCTTCACTGAATCTGAAGGATTCTCCGGATCGAAGAGGGGCATTATGGCACGAGTGTATGAGACATTCGTGTTGTTGTTACTACTTTCGGTACTAGTCCTCGGCATCACTTATCTCCTATGCCGCCTCTTCGCATACAATGATTTAGGATTAAGCAATTTATTCACAATTTTGTATCATTTACCCTTTTTATACTCATGTGTCTCATTTTTTGGTGTTTTATTACTTTTACTGTGTACACCTTTGGGAATTGTAAATTTATTCACTGTCATCGGAGAAGTAATTACCAAACCTCACATACTTCGCAATACTCAAGAAGAATATGATGAATCAATAGTAGAAATTAGTAGTTTAAAACGAAAGATCGAACATGCAAAGTCACCATTAGCACCATCATCATCTCCAAAGTCCAGATCTTTATCATCATTAACAAATTTAATAGACGATGGATCATCATTTCAATTTTATAATATGCATAATGAACAATTATTATTATCGTGTCAATCGATTCATAAAAATGATTTTAAAAATCAAAGCACTAATTTATTAATGAATGACATGGAAAAGGCATTGCATATAATGGAAGAAAAACTGAAAGAATTGAAAAGGAAAATGCAATTGCCATGGATGAGGAGGAATTTGGGATATCCCGTGGCAATGATCGCTTTGCTATGCTTAACAGCCTTTGCAGTACTAGTGGTAGTACAAAACACGTTAGAATTGTTAGTTGGCATTAAAGCATTACCAATGTCATCAGCTCAAAACTTTGTATTGGGAATAGCATCACTGTCAAAGATGGGAACAGTCGGTGCGGCCATTGAAATCGTACTTATCTTATATTTATGGTCAGCATCGGTCGTCGGTCTCTATACACTTCCGATAATAGGCAGATTACGGCCGAAATTTCATGACACTTTATTTACTCAGATAATAGGCAATTGTGCGGTCGTTTTAGTATTAAGTTCGGCGCTGCCGGTGCTGTCACGTACTGTGGGCATAACGAATTTTGATTTATTGGGTGATTTCGGGCGTATTGATTGGTTAGGAAACTTTTATGTCGTACTATTTTATAACATCGTCTTCGCTATTACCACAGCCTTATGTCTCACGACAAAAATCGTGACCGCAGTCAGTCGCGAGCTTTTGAAACCATTTAAGGAATTCTCAAATCGGATACGAAATCATTTTAATATCATTTCACGTAAATCCATCGCCACGAACGGCTCTGCGAATATTAATTTACATTCTAAATATGAATAATATATTCAGATATTTAAATATCATTCTTTAATGGTCATAAATTTAATATATTTAATCATAAACATTTTATTGATCGTATTAAAATATCAAAAATTACAATTCTGTGATATATAAAAACGATCAATAATTTTAAAGGACATATTAATCGTATGGTTTCAGTAAATAGTTTTTAATATTTAATTTTCAATCATTTTATTTCAATGCTTTAATATTATTGTATTATCTTAAACTATAAAAAAACAATGTTAACATTAAAGAAACATATTTATACTTATTATTTATACAATTAAATAGTCATTGTAATTTTATTAATAAAATTGTGACATAAGACTAGATCATGATGAATTTTATATTTGAGTCAAATTAATTCCAAAAATGGTCAAAAAATAATTAATTCAATGCAAAGTTTAGAAATATAATTAAATACGAATAATCTCTTAAATGCTTTAACAATATTAGGCACTAACAGAAAGCGTCATTCATTAAACACTAATAACTAATTATACAATTATATGATATAATAATTATAAATGCATAGAATTATTACAATTTTTAGATATAAAAAATGATAATTTTTTAGCGCATTAACATTGAATCAGCAATTAAATTGAGCGGTAAAATATAAAACATTATTAAGCAGATAATGACATTGATAATTATTATGGTTAATAATAGTAAATTGATTTTTTCGATTTTTATTAATAAATAATTGATGCGTGTTCTATAGTAATAGTAATTAATTATGAGCACAATTTATGAGAGTAAACTTTTGATGTGTTTGGGTGTAGTTTCATCATTTAAGTGTCTCGTCGTGTACCTTAAAGCATTGAGCAGACCTTCGACCACATTTGGAGGTTGTTCTTTGAGCACTCTGATTGATCGTTTCACATCGATATGCGATGTCTTTACGAATGCCCCAATGGGATGCACATGATCATAAAGAATGATTACCCCGACCATCACCCGCAACACAAATAGTATCGTCTCTTCGTTTTGGAACCGCATACAAAACTCTCTTTAATTGCAAATAATAAACATAAATCATTTCTCTTAAAATCAAAACTCATTACAGTAAAACCTCTACAAAACGGACAGTGTAAAAAGCAGCTTTTACATAGAGGTCCCTAATGTTAAAATGGTAAAAAAATTAAAAATTTTTAGTTTTTTATTTTCATCATTATTTATGTTTTATATAATTCTTAATGTTCGTATATGAAAGTGATATATACATATTTATCGTAACGCGACAATACATTCGTTAGTAAATCCATATATATATCGTGTGACAACTCATAACCAGAACTGCGCATATATAAACGTTATATGCGCAGTCATGTTTATGAGTAGTCACACGATATACACATATAATATTAATAATTTACATATAAAGATACTTAAATAATGCACATGTAATGCATGCACCATAACCGTATTTCGGTTCAAATTGTGGTCATTCGGTAATTTTTGATCCGAAATAAACAGCATATTTCGAATGTCCGTATAATAATTCTTTTATGGGAATTTCAAGATTTATGAACATTTAATTAAAATGCTAAATTTAAATTCTATACTATTTGTTTAAGAAAAGACCGTCTTTTAGAGGTTTTACTGTATATATTTCTAGCGTTAAAATATATGTCATATAACATTTACCATAACCTAATATAAAAATAAACAATTTTTAAGTTTTAGAAAATTATAGCACAATTATTATAATTAACGTCATTTATTATGTAATTATCTCTTATAATTTGAGTTACAATTTGGTTCAAAGTATTTTTAAATCCATTTTTCATTGAAAATCCTCTTTATTAAAGTAAAGGCAGAAAAATAGAGATAAAAAAGATTTATGCGCATAAAACTTTCTTTTTCTTAACATTAATAAAGTCTTTTTTAAGAATATTTTATTGACTTTTTTCATTCTCATGATTTTGAATTTTGCATTAAAATGATAATATAATGTTATTTTTATCGTATGTAAAAGTTACTATTTGTACATTATGCAATTTGATAGATATTACAATGCGCACATCAGAAACACATATAAAGCATAGGCATGGGCATTTCAGCCGTGGTGATTTCGGTCTGTGGGCATTTTGTTGTAGACCCATAAAGAACTACTATTGGTAACTACTACTATATGTTAACAAATAATAAATATTCACATTAATTTCACAGTAATTTATATTTATGACCTTACCTGTTGTTGTAATTAAAAAATGTGCTTAAATTTTAAAAACCGATAATCGCATTTCAGATAAAAATAAAGCTTTAAATAAATGAGGATATAACTCACTGATTTTCAATCATTCTTTGGCACACCTTTGCCATAGTCCCTAATGTTTCAGTCGTATTTTCAATCGGTAAATGTTTATTAATCATAACGAAATTGGACGTCGCGTCACTTAGCACTTTAAGCATGGGTGTCGGTTGAGCATAATAAAGGGACATACGATTGGCCAATTCATTGCTTATATTTAAATCACAATCGAAAGTGTCGTGATTCGCCAATCGTAATCTACTAATAGTTCGTCGATAATAACTAAAGTCGTTTTGTATCGAAGGATTAGTCATTTTGAGATCATCAAATTTTAAAACGAAATCCAATATCTCTGCAAATTGTTTCACTAATGCCTGTTGATTCTCGAGATGCTCACGTGGGGACATCGCACCCGAACATAATGCCGTTAAAATGTGAAAAACCGCATTCTCTGACATTTGTATCAAAATACATTAATTAACATTCGTTATTTAAAAAAAATATTCATATTAAAAGTAAATTAAAAATGCATTTTAAATGTAAATATAACGCTATAATTTTAAAATCATAAAAACAATTGTAATTCAATTAATTATACTGATATAAGGGATCCGGTTAATTATCTTAATCTACCGTTTTACCACACATATAAGACCGTGTCTCATTTCGCGAAAGGTGATCAATTTTTTAAGATTCAAAAAGTGCTCATTAGATGGGTCTTATACCTCGAGGTATAAGACCTCGGACTATAAGACCCCGTATGTACATATAATACGTAAAATATTAAACGGTTAATATCCATTCAATAATTTAAATCATTTTATAACATTAATAAATTATATTTAAAATAAATTAATATGCAATTATTAAAATGAAATAAAATGACACACACACAGTCAATATACAGTCAATGTAAGTGTATGTCACATTATTTTCACAATGTATTGTCATATTATTTTTCAAAAATAAAATCCTCCAAATTCTTGAGTTAATAAATTTAGTGTGTTTATAAAGTCTCTCCGTAGTTTTAGGTTTTAATAATTAAGAAAGCATTTGACCTAAAAATATGCGCTTTGTTTTTGCCTTTACTATTATAATAACTCTAATTTTTACTTAAAATCCACATATTATTAGTAACATTTTTGTTAAATCGGGACTCATAAACGACGTTAAAATGACGTCAAAAGTATAAAACTTTTAAGATATATATAACATGTAAAACAAAATTTTACTTTAATAAAATGTATAATACAGTATATTCACTTATATGGTGTACTATTTACAGGCACCAGTGCTATTCAATGCGAAAGCATATGTTAAGCTTAAACACCGTATACAATTCCTATTTAAGTTACTTTATATAAAGGATTTAAATACGTTCATTATATAAATATATAAAAATGTTTAGTTTTTTATGTATGTTTAGTTTTATGTAAAGTTTTACCAATAAAACTTTATACGTCTAAGGAGAGACTTTATGAACACACTGTATATCGTTTATTGTGTAACATAATACTTATTAATTGGATATAGAATTATGTTATAAAAACATCGTTTATCAAAATAATAAATTAATCATAATGAAGTAAATTAATTTTCGATTAATTTTAAATTTTTAAATAAAAAGTAAATAAAAATGTCATTCTTTAACCTAAATTTATTAACAGATTCTATTTAATTTCTTTAGAAATAGCCTTAGGGCATTCTTAATATAAATTATATTAATTTTAATTCTTAAAAATAGGAATATATCCTCATATTAAAAATAATGAATTTTTGACCTTTAACTGTATTTAAATGTTTCTCATTAATTTTAAAATTTAAATTATTTTTCAATTTTATAATTTTATATTTTTAATTAAATTTATTGCAAAATCGATGTTAATATAACTTTTTTAATGTTAAAATTTCTAAAATTATATTTTAGTGTAAATAATAAAATGCTGAATTTTAAATTAAAATAAAATTTTATGATTATGAAAAATTATATTTAAAAAAATCTTAAAATGTAAATGAAAAAATTAATATAAAATTATAATAAATTTAAAATAAAGATAATTATCATGATAAAAACCATTAATTTAGAAAATTGTTAATATAATGAAATTTTAAAAAAATATGTAATAAATTTTAACGTAAATGTAAAATTAAAAATATAAATTCATGTTTAATATACGTTTTTAAAAGCGTTATATATTTGAATAATGAGAAAATCGAAGGTTAAAACAATTGAGACTCAAAATTTAAATTTCAATATAATTTTTAACGCATTTTATTTATAATTTATTTGATACTAAAATTAATACTGTACCGAGTTTTAGTGAAAATTCATAAAAATTCTTTAATTTGTGAACCAATGGCAAAACCGATTCCCATGCTTTTGCCTGTAATGTATCATTCAGCGGATTTCCGATCGCCTAAAGCAACAATGGAACTCAATTACTATTATCATTAAATAAATACATTAATTCGACAAAAAATGCAAATTTATAATTATTCATTTATATAATCATCGTGATAATAAAATTTTAAAATGCATAATAATTTAAATGCGTAAACATTTTAATTATTTTATTTTACACATTATATAAATGAATGTATTATTTATGTTTTTAATTATAGAAATATGTAATTTATAACTAATATTCGATGAAAATAATTAAAAATACCGTGTTACCTCGCTTTTTACAACGATTCTTATATGGAGAGGTAAATACAAAAGTGAGTCTCATACATCACGGTATAATATTTATTTACCTTTACCCGCCCCTTTTCAATACTTTTTTTATATTTCTCAAAAGGTCCACACACGACAATAAACGCTCAGGAAAAGTGCAAAAACTGTATATATCTTATCTCAAATATATAGCTCTTTATTATTTAGATAATAATAATTATATAAATTAAATATTAATTAAATTAAAATGTCATAATTTTTAATTACTTTATTTAAATATTATTTTATAAATTAAAAAATCAAATAAAATATACTAAAATTAAATGAAATATACTAAAATTTGGGGAAAATTTTTAATTAAAAAAAATTAAAATTAAACATTAAAAATTCCTATAATTATCAACAAAAATTTGTGATCTGAAAAAAATGATAACATTTTTAACATTCCAAATGAGAATGAGAATTTAGTTACGAATTTTACGATTATTCTGATATAAAAAGTTTTAAAGCGTTAAATTGTAAATTAATATAAAATATTTTAGTTTAATAATAATTTACGTTAAATATATTATAAATCAATAGGATAATCATAACCATAAAAATTACAATCATTATCATACGTAAATTAAACTTCAAATATCACAGGAATGATAACCGAACCTATGATTATTGACGAATATTTATTTATATTAAATTTTAATTTTAAAATTAAATTTCATAAAAAGGATCATATTCTATATAATTCTAAAGCATTTGAATAAACATATAAAATATGAAAACTTAAATTAGCATTTTATTTTTTTAAATATAAATTTCAATATTTTTTAGCATTCAGTATCGACAGACTCAACATAATGATCATAATGTTAAACTAACATCATATTTAAATATTGAAAAATGTTTGAAAAATTAAAATTTCAGTATATTTTAGACCAAAAATGCTAAACAAAAGAGATTCATAAATATAATACGAATGTTTTCAGTTAATCTAAAATTGAATAAACACGGTATATAGTGTCGGTACACTTCCCTTAGGTTATGTCCGCAAATAAATGTGTAGGAATAAAATAGCATAATTTAGTAAATATTAATGCAAAAATGGCACAATAAAATGCCTTTTTATACAAAATAAAAATAAACTCTCATCTATTATTTTATATGCTCTTTCATGTACTAATTTAAATTTAAATTGTATTTTATATTTTAGTATTATGTCATTTGAATACGTCTTTTCGATTCCAGAAACTAATTTGGCATAAACATGTGATATATAAAGTGCCGCGTGCATACACTGTAAATCTGTTATTACATCTATGTATATATGGGTATGGTATAATAATATTAGGTATGACTGCAAAATTTAAGTCATGTGTCATGTTATATTGGATTAAGTAGTCATATTCGTACTTTTAATAATAAACCATGGAAAGTAATAGGCTAAAATTACATGTCATAAGTTAATTAATATGTAAAAAATAAATTCTAAATAAATATAAACATCGAAATGTCACGTGATATACAAATAAAATTTGTTTTCATGTGATTTAAAACATAAGTTTAAAATTGTTGTATATTCACTAATTTTAACTCAAAAATACACTCAGAATATTAATAAGAATTACTGTATATCGAAGTATTACGTTCATGCACATATGTACAGTGCGTCAGATTATATTGAGTCATCAGTTGCGACCCTCGCATATGTTGAGCATAACATATGCGCATTATTTTTCGAATTATTTTGCGCACATTTGCGCATAGATTCCTCTTTATAATCTGACATAGGGTATAAGAAAATTGCAGGTGAATTATTACAATGTGTAGTGTTATATACTATAATGTTATTATATACGTGCAATTTCTTTATTATAAACCTGTATGTAACGATAATAAAATATTAAAGATTATTAAAGATAAATATGATTTATAGAAAAAGTAACATATTCTTTAATTATTATATTTTAATTATTCATTGGAAAAATGTGCCCTTTTATTTAATATTAAAATATTATTATATATAATATGTAATTATATCGATTAATAATATACCATAAAATTAAAATTTTACGCTAAAATTTGCGAAAAATGAATAATTTACGCTAAAATTAAAAATGAAATATGATGTAACAATAATATAGAATAACGATTAAAAAACATGTTTAAATGTTAACATAATATGTGAGTTAAATAAAGACATTTTAAAATGTGATTAATTCCATCATAAGTGTAAAATTAAAAATCGGTTATTCAATAACATCATTCAATGATAAATGAGAAAAACATTTTCATGGCCATTCACAGACGTTCATAGCCATTTTTAATCATTATCGATTCCGTTGATTTTTATTAATAATCGATAAATCAGTATAATAAATCAGTATAATAATATATAATCATTATATTATTATACTGTATATTAATACAAATTTAAAACATGTTTCATAACATTTTTTATTATATTGTAATGTAATTGTTATGTAATTTAATTTTAAATTTCATATAACAATATAATGAATATGTAATTTTTAATAAAAATTTAAAATATAAAAAAATAAATTAATATTATGACAAAAAAGAGATTCCGATCGGATACGTTATTATTTGTAATTAAATAAAAATAAAATAATTCATAAAAAACTCTTTCATCTTTAATTTTAAAATATTTATATTCATTTTTAAATACAAATTATTTTTTTATTTATTTGTTTTAAATAAACTAATTTTAGATCAAATTCTTTAACAATAAACTATAATTGTATTATAAAAATCATTTTAATAAAATTTTAAATTTTTTTAGAAAAATATAATTTTAACATAAAAGTATGTAAAATGCCCTAAGGTTCAATGCGAAAATATACATATGCGGGCATACATGTATATACACTAGGGATGGGAACGATACAATTGATGTATTATACTCGTGTATTATACATGTATAATACATGTATAATACAAAAGCCTTTTTCCCATACAATACAAACACAACGCTCTCTATTGATATATCATGTTTAAAATCACCCAAAACACGTGTAAATTTATTTTATTTAATTAAATAAATGTTAATTTATCTTAATT
>JAQIXB010000015.1:0-45277 GCA_034697405.1 Mesoplophora pulchra | reverse complement strand
ATAATTTTATTTTACTTTAGTTTTCAAATTTTCATTATAAAATTTAACATTTTAAATTTATACTTAAAAAATATTAAAAATTTTTTATATAATAAAAATATATCGATATTAATTATTAATATATTATGTATATATATGTATTAACTATTTTATGCCTAAATTTATTTACCTTTTTAATGATTATACTTAAGTATTTTTGATTTATTAAAAATTTTTTAATATTTTTTAAGTATAAATTTAAAATGTTAAATTTTAATATATTTAATTATTTCTTTGATATTTCTTAAGATTTAAAAAGTGCTTATTTAAGGGGTCTTATATCTCGAGATTAATTTTTTAAATTTTTATATAAAATTATTTTATACTAAAGTCGCGCGCGGATATGACGCGCGCGGTTATGTCGGCGCGGATATGACGGCGCGGATATGACGCGCGCGGTTATGTCGGCGCGGATATGACGGCGCGGATATGACGCGCGCGGTTATGTCGGCGCGGATATGTCGGCGCGGATATGACGTGCGCGGATATGTCGCGCGCGGATATGACGCGCGCGGATATTGATTTGCGCGGAGATGTCGGTATACCGTATATCAGACTTTGATCTGTGTTCATATTTTCTTAAATCATTTGGTACATGCTTTTCAATGTGCATCTTTCCCAAAATTTGACCATAAAATTGGGAATGTTTTCCCATTTGATTTTTAAAAGCTTTTCAGACATTGTATTTTCTATGAAATTAATGTGATATATACTATGGTTATGCCTAAAAACTCTTTATTAATCATTTTATAGTTTTTGTTAGTATTTTGTATTTTAATCGTGAGATTCGCATATATTTAGAGATTATTATAAAATATATTTATATGCAAATGAATGTGATATTATACGTATTTTAACATTTAAGCATAAAGAGATATATTAAATTATAGCATTATATTGATTGAAAAGTAAATTAAACTAAAATGCAATTTTTAATATTAGAACTACTAGTTACAAATTATTTCAATTAATTAAAGTTACACCATTTAAAATAGTAAAAAATTAATTTAATTAAAGAATTAAATTAAAAATTTTCTTTTATATAAAATGATTAAATACAAATTTTATCATATATTAAAAAAGTTTATATTAAATTAAAAATCTAAAACAAACTTAATATTCGTTAAATATTTACTTAAAAATGTAAATTTTATTATAATTTTAAAATTTAATTTTCAAAATCTGTTTCTCTCTATTATATTATATCACATTATATTAAAAAATATAAATAATATTCAAATTAAATATTATGATCACGTTTAGAGTTATAAAATCACTGTATAAAGTAACTACAAATTTTAGTTAAAAATTATGCATTTCGTTTATGATTCTGTAGTATATTGAGCTTTATTCATATTTCACTTTAAAATTTCCCCTTTCGTTGAATATAAAACGTGATTTATTAATACTTTTAACGCATTGAAATAGTACATTATGCATTTTTTTCATGAAAATATATTGATCAGCGGTTGGGCCAAATGTATTCGATTTATATTAGAGGTGCGCAATTCTGTCAATACACATGTATTTATAATTTCTTATGTTATATTTTCTTACGTTTTCATAATGGTTCTTTATAAACATTTTCATATAATTTTATTATTAAGATTCATGTGATATTTTGATTTTTTAAGATTAAAAATTAAAATTTTGTCTAAGGGCGCAATAATCACATTCATACTGTTTAAATGGGCGGTTTCCTGTTAGACCCACAACAATACTCTTTTGAAAAGTATGCCAAAGGTGACTGACCCAACCAAAGAACGATTGGTCATAATGATTCCCGTTTCGTGTACAGCCTTCGATTATATATATATACATGCACATATACACATAAAAATTGAAAAAATTTTATAATGATTTTATTATTATATTTTTTACAATTAACCATCATAAAAATCACTTAATTATAATTATAATAAAAAATATTAATAAAATGTTAATTATTAAAAAATTATTTTTATTATAAATTTTTAATATAAATTTTAAATATTAAAAATTAAATATTTTAAATATATTAATTATAAATTTTAATTACAAAATTATAAAAAAAAATAATTTAATTTAAAAATGCACAGCACACAATGTATACATTGATACTGAAACAATAGTGTATATACAATTATATAACTATGTGTAGGTCTATGGGAATGCTTAAAATATGTAGGTCTAAACGGAATAGGCTTAAAAGGAAGTAATCGTTTAAATGTTATCGATTGTTTTATTAAACATTCGAATAAACGTTTTAATATTTGATTGATATGTTCATTTACACTATTATAAGATTAAAATTAATTTTTTTAAATAATTAATTTTGTTTGCGAATGTTCAAAGAGTTTGAACACAATCGCTCACCTCTAATATATAATATTATGCTTTTTACATTCACTAATATTATAGTAAATACAGTATTGACTCGTTTATAGTATAGTATTTTTGAATGTTCACTTTTCACTTTTACTTTTAGATATATGCGTAAATACGAACGCGTTAAAAGCATTCATAAAATCATAAACTTCATATGCACATATTCACATCGAAAATATAATTTTTTCATTCATTGTTTTGTATAATGACACTCTATAATGTTTCTCATTCATTCTTTTATTCGATTAATGATACTAAATTCAAAGCATCGATGAAAGTTTCACTCAAATTTTGGTATTATTTTTATTTAAAAATTATATTTTTTATATTTTTTAAAATGTATAAATTATTAAAAATTATCATTTAAAGTATCATTTGAATTAAATTAAATTATTAATACAGTAAAGCCTCTATGAGACGGAAGGATTTTCTGTTCATGATTTGCTTCCTTAGACATAACATTAAGGATGTTTGAGACCTTAGGGAGCATTATATTAAAAGTTAAATGTTTATCATGAGAATCTCAACAAAACTCATTCCAATCTCAGAACTTTCAAATTTTTAGAGGTTTTACTGTGTTTAATTTATTTATGATAAAAATGTTTGTTAATGATTAATTTAATATATTTGATACATATTTTTTTTAATTTTTTAAAAATTAAATGCATGTTTTATGCGTAATAAATTTTAAGCTCTGTTAATATAATACCCGTAAATTAAAAAAAATGTATATCATTATTTTATTTCATTGAAAATATAAAAAATGATATTTTAAAAATATTTTTAATTATATAATTGCCTTTATACTAACAGAGTATAAAAACTAAATTTAAGAGACATTTTGATTTATAAAAAATTTATTAATTTTAATTTATTATTTATATGAAAGAAAATATTTCCATTAATCTTAAGCGAAATGACTCTATATACTTATACTAAAGTAAGAGATAAAAAAGATTTACTATAAAAGGCACAAAAAAGATTATGATGAATATCGTAATGGGGTTTTAGTCGAATACACACGGTATTAGTAACATTATAGAGAAATGTCAGGACAGTGTGACACTGAACAATTTGTTACCATACGATAAGTAATATGTCACATAAAAATATAGATATGTCAATGGCGTCAGAAACCTTTAAATTTATGATGAATTATCTCTTAATATATATATAATGTATAATAATATAAAATAAAACATAAACATTATCGCATCATTTTTAAAATTTTTGTCAAATTCCGTTTTAAATTATTTTTCATTATTTTACGTTTAAAATTATAGCATTTAAATATCTTTTAAATAAAATAAAATTCTGCGTAAAAATATAATACACATACAGAATGTTTTTTATAAATCACTAATATAAGAGACCCGATTAATTATCTTAATTTATTTTTTAATAAATTATTATTAAAATATAAAACTGCGAAATAATGAATAATTATTATATTTATTATAATTCATAAATCATGAATATCTGATATTAATAATAAATTATAATATCACTGTGATTGGCCCGAATGTCATAATCGAAATACAGAGAAACATCATTAATTTAAACCCCATATTTATAATCATTATAAAATTAAACCTTTGAAATTATGTGAATATGTTAATTGTAAATAATTATCGTAACGGCATCATTCAAAGGATCAAAACATCATTTAAATGTCGTTTATTTACAGTTAAAAAATGTCACATTTCAGAAATGCATGTAATATGTAAATGTGTTATTTGCGTATGTGTAATGTATGTAATAAAACAATACCTAAACATTACTCAGGTATTATATCATGAGACAAACACCACTAATATTTATACAAAATAATGCCTAAAGACATAATTACCAATAGTCTCTCATGTTATAAGATAAGAATTAAAATTCATTGTTAATAATAAATTATAATTTTGTTTTACCCTAAAGTCCCGTAAATACCCCGCGGGTTATCTAATAAATTTAGAGGATTTTGAGCGGAATTAACAGTTACTGGTTATCTATCGGGTGCGAGTTATACAGCTGTTTATCTATTAATGCAAAAAAAAATAAAATTACTATCTTTTGAACGCTGCTGGTTATACACGGGACTTTAGGGTAAATACTTAGAACGGCATATTTATCGTTATTATTGTATTTTAATACAAATATGATATACGCATGCTCAGGTTTAAAGCATTGGTATTAAAATACAATAATAACGATAAATATGCCGTTCTCAGTAAGAGTAATAATTATAATAAATACAGTAAAACCCCAAAAAAGATAGGTGACTGTAGCTTATTTGCAAGATAGATGAGTAATCATATTTTCACAATAAATAACGTCCGTTATTTATATGTTCATGTCCATATTTATATCTTACTGTGTGGCGCCATTACTGTCTTATCATTTAGTATTAGTATTATATACAGTGTGTTCGGTCGTATACTGGCATCAGTTTCGACGGTCGCATATGTTGAATATAACATATAAGCATTACATGCATTTTGTGGATTATTTTGCGCACTGCGATTATATAAAAATACATAACGTTTATTATTCCTATATATTGATTAGGTTAGATTAGGTCTACGAAAAAACTATGGTTAGGTCAAAAAAGAAAAAATAAATAACGGACGTTATTTATTGTAAAAATGTGATTACTATTGTGACTTGTAAATAAGATACAGTCACAAATATCGCGCGCAATTTTTTCATAAATAATTAAAAATTTTAAATATACTGTAAAGATATACTGTAAAGAATATCTTTAAGCCTTCTATTGCATTTTATTATGGATGCTTTAAACGTGAGCATGCGTATAGCATATTCGTATTAAAATGCAAAAGTAGGCTTAAAAATATTTTGTACAGTATGTTATATAATTTGTATTTTTATATTTATAAATATTTTGCTCATATTTGTATGGGTATGAGAACTAAAGAACATTTTAGACGCCGTAACGTTTTTTCGTAAATTATGGCTTTGGTGTTATCTTTAAGCTTAAGCTAAATTTCCATCTTTAATTAAATCATAGCGCTCTAATAATTGAGCATTCATTACCATCTTTAAATGAATATGACTGATATTTTTATATGTAAAAAATTAAAATGTTTTTTAATGTTATTTTATGTATTATTTTATTTATTTTAAAAATACAATATTTTAAAGTGCTCAATAATCAAATTTAGTTTTTGTTTAAAAAATATTCTCACATTTAATTTAAAAGTTTTTATCATGAAATTCTTTTAAATAAATAAAAAAATAAATTTCATATGAAATGGAATAAATCATATTTAATTTTTTTAAAAAGTAAATTACATACCCTTTTACCCCGCTTTTTAGAACCGAACTTATATCCCGCGGTAAAAATAGTATTTTTTGAGAAAAGAAAAAAATGTTCAGCGCTAAAAGACACATCTTAAAGTGCCAAAAGTTTAACATTACGTCTATGGGAGTGATCACTGGTTTTAAAGATTATTTTACTATAACGGAATTTTACAACAAAAGAAATTTACTATAAAGGCATACTTTAGTGTATGTAAAAAATATTGAATTCGATCTTTTACTAAAAGTAACTGTCATTAAAAAGGATATTTTAAAGTTTTATTATAATTGAATTTATTTTTGTATTAATTAATATTGTGACCTATCATTGTATTTTATATTTTTCATAATAAATTATTTAAATTATTGAATACTGAAAATAGTTAATTTGACAGAGACTTTTAATTTAATTTTTTACATATAATAATTATATTAATATATAATACAAATTATACAATTATAAGAAAAATGAAAGTATACCTAATTATTACATGTTTCAATAAATACGCATATTAATATATTTTAATACATTTGCGTTGAATTTGCGAATACTTATGGCATGTATTCAATTGTCATGAGTAAATTTAATTGCAATTTGTTTCATCGGTACTTTTTCTGTTTTAATATTATTCATAATGAAAATAACTCTTTTATGAAATTACCATTATAAAATAATAAAAATACAGATTTAGGTTATCGATTATCGTATTTATAGACATAAAAAGAAAAATGAATCATCGCAGATATTAATGGTTTTTACTTTAAATGATAAAAGATTTAAGATTTTAATATTTATAGAATATGTTCTGCTAAATTCAACTAAATTCGTCATAATTGAAAGTTATAAGATTTGAATTCGGCAAATCCGACCCTTGATCATTTGTGTAATAAATAACTTTTATACATGTGTACATGTGTAAAATTATTATGGATTTTTATATTGTATATTTGAATTATTTAAAAATGCAAATAAAAATTGTAAAATTTATTATTAAAAAATATTAATTTTAATTGGTTTCGAAAGTATCAAATTTTGGTATGGTAATTAAAGAACACCAAAAATCATGAATGCGCATGTCATTAAAATGTTTAAATAACAAAAACGCAAAAAATTTTGAATTTATGCATTTTTCGAGTTTTTTAAAATTCAATTATTTAAAAATTTTAATTTTAAAAACTTTATACAAATAAGTAAATTTCGTCTATTCTTTGAAATTTTAGTACAAAAATTTTCCCTAATTTTTCTTATACTTTCAAAATACATGTATTTGCAATTTTTGTGCCGCCCGGCAAACACGGGGTATACATGTATATATCTTATATATTTAATAAAATTTATAACTTTTTTTAATTTTTAATTAATAATGTGTAAAAAGTTATTATAAAAAAATCATTCACACAATTAAATTAAATATTAATTATAATGATTAAATTAAATCAAATAATTACTAATCAGATGATGATTCAATAGAAATAATTGAAAAATGCAAAATTTAGAAATTGAATCATCAGACACAGATACTGAAAAAAATATGATTAAAATTATTTTTTTAAAAATAATATATTTAATTATGTGTATTCTTAATTTTTAATAAAATATCGTTCAAATATAAGTTAATATCAAATTTAAAGTTTATGCCAAATATAAGCCCGGGCTTCTAATTGTTTTACAAATTTTACTCTAAAAATGATTTTTTACCAAATAGAAGCCCGGTGCTTAACTTTGGCATAATCCGGTAATCATGCGCATATATAAAAATATAATTCAATTAAATTTATTTTTATATTAAAATTAATGTTAAATTTAATATAAAAATTGAAGAAAAATTGAGAATGTGAAAATAGAATTGAAACACCGCATCCTGTATATGTAACATGCCTTTTGATCATTAACTTACTAATCAATGGTCATTTTTGTATGTGTACAGTTATAATAACGAAAAAAATGTGCCCTCAGAAAATGCCCAAAACTATAATATTAAACAAAATACTAATGAACGTGAATAAAGCATAGAGAATTAATACTATAAAAGTTTCTCAATATTTATCCTTTGATTTTACCGATTATTTGTTATTTGCATTTACAGTATTTAGAACCACCGATGCAATAGAATTGTAATTCAATAAATGCATGTTATACAATGCATTATACTATAAAGTATAATGTGCGCAGTGGCAATTGCATGCGTATGTTAAGCACTAAATAATATTACATCGATATAAACATACGTATGCAGATAAACGCGGCACACATATTTTATAGTGAAATGCACTGTATATGAATGTTAAAGTTTTTCGTGACATTCATAGACTTTAAATAACTGTTATTTAATATCCCGAAATTTTATGAAAATATCGAAAAGTGTTTTAAGACTCAAATTATTAAAAACCAATGATTGCGTTTTATTTAATTATAATTTTTATTAATAAATGTTTAATTATCATTAAAAAAATCATGTTTAATCGTGAAAGAACTGTCCTAAGCTATGTCCTTAATATGCCCCTTTTAGATCGGTCTTATATTATGAGCATATTTTTAAAATTCTAAAAACTAAAATCAAAAGGAAAATAAACTGTGATGCATATGATTATAGGGCGAATATTGCAAATGATTAAAGGAATGATGAAAATTAAAATCTGTACATTTCTATGCTTTACTTTATTCATGTGCAATCCTCATTCTATGATCATATGCATCACTATAATGATTTTGTTAATATTTAAAAAATATGTTAATTGACTTTTTAAGAATTAACAAATTTGGAAATCAAATGTATGATTTATATTTATAGTGCAATGCTTAGAGTGTCAAAATTAAAGCCAAAAAATCAAGAAAAAGAGTTCTCAATCATTTCCAAAAACGTCGCAATAAAAGATTGGTATGTACATAAATAATGGCTAACAACGAACTTCACTGACTTATCTATTCATATTGACATCTATCTACGTAATTACGGGTTTAACTAAAAAAGTTTCCTTTCTTTAGAAAGGCTGTGATGTTTTATTATGTTTGTGTGAAATCAAAATGAACGCAATATAAATAAGACACTTATTTCTTTTGAATATACGCTATAATCGCGCATGATTAATAGCGCACTCTCTGCTCAAATACAAAAAGTGTCTTAAATATACAAATACGTGTAATAATAACAGTTTTAGTACACATTAATGTTTTCACTTTGTAATTATCATACGCTCATTGTAAATTGAAAAAACCGGAAACATATGCAAAAACGGGAAATTTTTAAGATACCGTTTTATGTGTGCGTATCAAATTCGGGCATAAAATAAATTTATCAGATTTTTGTCATTTAATTTAATTGTAATTAAATTTTAAATTTCTTTACTTCAAATTTGACTTTACATGAACTTTGGTGTGTTAAAAATAGCATATATAAACTCGATTTTATGGACCTAATTTTATGTATTTGATACATATTTTCACATATTTAGCCATTTTTGTGATTTAAAAATAAAAAAATTGTAAAAAGCATTTTTGGACACTCTATTAAAGTATATTATTATATGTACATATGTCATGTATAATTAGATATATGACAATAAAATTAAATGACAAAAACTAAGAACCAATAAATTGAGCATATAAAAATAGTAATATAATATACAGTGTTAAGTTAAGGATTTGGTACCTTTATATATGTGCATATATTGATATTCGTTTAATGTCAAAGTACACTGATATGTGACACGCCACTTTTTGGGAGTGTACACTTTGATTAATTCAGTATTAAAATTAATTAATTTTAATCATCATATTCATCGAACGATTTATTTATATTAAAATATTTGAGTATCATAATAATGGTGAGAAATTAATTTATGTATATACTGAAGTAACATATGAAAATGATTATGTAATGATATTGAAAATGTTTTGATGATGACAGTCCGAACAACAATTGGATCATGCATT
The DNA here is from genome assembly GCA_034697405.1 of Mesoplophora pulchra. Taxonomy (NCBI): domain Eukaryota; kingdom Metazoa; phylum Arthropoda; class Arachnida; order Sarcoptiformes; family Mesoplophoridae; genus Mesoplophora; species Mesoplophora pulchra. Next base: position 35,631 of record JAQIXB010000015.1, on the reverse strand, counting down.
GGATCTGATGAGACGATTGCCCCCTCAACAGATCGAAAAGAACTTAAGTGATTTAATAGATTTGGTATGTCATACCATTGTTGCATTTTTACCATTTTAAAATGCTTTAATTTTGAGGTTCCAAATTTGTGTGAAGATTTACTATCGTCCGTGGATCAGCCCTTAAAAATCGCGAGAGACAAAGACACGGGAAAAGATTACCTTTTATGTGATTATAACAGAGATGGCGATTCATATCGGTAATGATTTCTTTTCATTGAATTCTATGCTAAAATGCGTTAATATGACAGCTCTCCATGGAGCAACAAATACGACCCTCCTCTTGAAGATGGTGCAATGCCTTCAGATAAATTAAGACATTTGGAAGTGGACGCAAATGCCGCCTTTGATCAGTACCGAGAGATGTATTTTGAGGGCGGAGTATCGTCAGTGTATCTGTGGGATTTGGACCATGGATTTGCGGGTGTGATTCTGATAAAAAAGGCCGGTGATGGATCTAAAAAGATCAAAGGGTGTTGGGACTCGATTCATGTCATCGAAGTTTTGGTATTTTTACATTTTAAATAAACATTTTCATTAAAAATTATTTTCAGGAAAAATCCGGCGGTCGTAATGCTCATTATAAATTGACCTCAACAGTTATGTTATGGCTTCAGACGAATAAACAAAATTCCGGGACAATGAATTTGGGCGGTTCTCTCACACGTCAGACCGAAAACGATAGTACCGTCAGCGAAACGAATCCACACATTGCAAACATCGGCAAATTGGTAGAGGTATATACACCTTTACTTCGATTTTTAGATAATTATAAAAGTTTTTTGCGTTTCATTATAATTTAAAATCGCGGTAAAAGGGTATAATGAATTGCACTGTATTTTATAGGAAATGGAAAATAAAATAAGAAACACGTTAAATGAGATTTATTTTGGAAAAACGAACAGCATATTGAACGGACTGCGGTCAGTGAATAGTCTTTCGGATCAGAAGCAACAGGACGCTCTAAGGAGTGATTTAGCTCAGGCCCTTCAAAAGCGACAAAATAAAGACACAGCCATTTAATGATTTTTATCATTAATTTGATACATTTTTAAAAATAAAGTAAAATATGTTTTTAAATTTATAATAAATTTTTGATTATTGATCATTGCATTTTACCGTTATTACAAATATAATGGGAAAATATATTTATTTTAATGTCATATAAAAATTCCGATATTAATAAATGAATAAATTAAACATATTATTTTAAAATATATTTTAATTGTTTTTAATTGAAATAAATTAATAAAATATTTTTTGAAATATTCACATTCATTTACATAATTTCATTACATCTTTAATATGCACAAAAAATTCAATGCCTTTATTCGTCATATCTTTTTATTCGACGATCGAAAGAGCGTTACAATGAGCATGGAATGTAAAGAAAATGTAAAGAAAATGTAAAGAAAATGTAAGAATTTTTAAAAATCCCATGTAATAATGTGTAATAAAATTATGGCACATTTACAAATGACGTGACGCGATTTCGACGTCATTTCATTGGTCGTCGTTTATCGTTTTATTTATTATTAAACGGGAAAATAATTTTAAAAATTTAATCTTTGATTTGAAAAAAAAATTATTTTATTAAAAATCCATTTCATTTAAAAAATTTATAAATTACGTTGAAATATGACTAAAACACCAGTATTTGTTTTAAATAAATTAATTAAAACATTGAAAAATTCGTGATTTTTATGAAAAATAAAGATTAAAATTTTAAAAAATATTTTTCTGCGTAATTATGAATCACATGGCGTTGTGTGATACATCTTTGAATTTAGAATTAAAAGTACTATTATATGGTATTAATACTATTACTTTTCAGAAAACAATAAAATTTTCATATCCGTTCCATAGGATAACATCGCGGGAAATTTTTCAAAATTATTTTTAAAAAAATTTTGGGGGTCACATACTTAGTTTTTTATATGTTATACATATAATATCTATAATATTTGCCCTAAAAATATTTGACCTCTAAAATGTCCGGAACATCTTCAAAAAAATTATTGAAAAAGTTTAGCATTTTAAAATTTATGAAAAAAAATTATTTTGAATTTTTAAAAAATGTCTGAATATAGCATAATTTTATCATAGTCATAAATTTATTTTTATCCGTCATTATTTAATTTTTATCATTTATAATTTTCTTACAAAAAATTCAAAATTTGAAACTTTAAAAATTAATTCCGGCACCATCTTTAGTGATAAAAGAATTTTGTTTTGACATTTATTACCCCTGACCTATGCCCTATCAATACCCTCTTAGCGATAAGCGATTCTATAATCGGGAAAATTATATATTACGTCTATGGAAGAGTTAGTATCGTTCTCTTTACTGTTTTTTTCCATTGCGATGGGACACCATGGCTTCATTGTCGTCTCAATACACTCGACTCCCGTTATACACTATTTTAATGAAATTATGTCCATGACACGCTCCCTGTTAGTATTGTTATAGTAAAACACAGGGGCGATAATTCATTTTTATAATTGAATACGCATAAAACGCTATATATATAACAAGCATAATGCTTATTTAATTACAAAAATGACTTATCGCCTCAGTGTTCCGCTGTAATACTACTCTTTGTTAGGACATAATTTTATCAAAGTACTGTATATACACACCGCGACAAAAGTTTAGAGACACCGGTTTTTTGCCCGTATCTGGTCACTGCGGCTTTAATTAATTTAATTGTATATGTTATATTGTACTTTATTTATATTTAAAACAATATTAAAACTTAAAATTTAAATATAATTTAACATTTTATTGTAATTTAATTTTTAAAAATTATCACACTTTTAAATTGCGACAAAAGTTTAGAGACACCATTATATGTTGCGGTACATGATATAATAGACTATTATTAAAAGTTAATTGTGTTTAAATTAATGTAAATATTAAATTCCATTAAAAATTATATTTAAAATTTTATAATATCACAGAAAAAATTGGTCAAAAAATTAACATGTAACTCTATGGAACATTTTTTGATATTCGGGCGGTAAAAAAATGGTCATTCGAAAATATTTTTATTAAATTTATTACAAAATTATTATTCTGAATCTTAAATCTAAATTATATAAAAAATTCAGGGCATAAAAATGAAAATTGTGTTTTCTACAGACTCTGTAACATTATTTTATTTATAATTATTATATCTCATATTATATTCCTATGGAATGTTTAAAAAATATACAATTAATACTGTTTAAAAGTCTTTAGAGGACACAATTTTTATTTTTATGCCCTGAAATTTTTATATAATTTAGATTTAAGATTCAGAATAATAATTTTGTAATAAATTTATTAAAATATTGTCGGGTGACGATTTTTTTACCGCCCGAATATCAAAAAATGTTCCATAGAGTTACATGTTAATTTTTTGACCATTTTTTTCGGTGATATCATAAAATTTTAAATAAAAATTTCCGATACAATCGCCTACCGCCGCTACGATTATTAATATAACATATTTAAATTTAATGTTTGCAAACCTTAGTACGTTATAGTGCTGCCGTGATTTGTAATATGTACGGTTTGAATAACAAAGTCTTCGGTTAATATGAGTGATTTCTATTTATATATTGTCATGCGTCCGTAAAGTGCCGATTCACCGCCGTTTATAAGCTGTTCACATGCCACGTTGCAAATAGGTACTAAACCATGCTTTATCGGGTACATTAGCGTGTAGAAAACTTTTCATATAATGTTTGATATATTATTAATTAATATTTAGTCTTTATATATGTAGTTATTTATTCATTTTTTAATAAAATGTTTCAATTTTTTAATATTTTTTACGGACTGTGCATGAAACAAACTTTTCATTAAATATAAGAACGCATGTACTAAATCTGCGTTATCGGGTACTTTGGTGCGTAACAAATTTTAATCATTACCAATAAAATTTGTTAATATATCATTATTAATATACGGTATGTTTCTTCTAAAGGTATTATCAATGAGCAAATGTGCGTAAAATAATTTACAAAATAATGCACATATGTTATTCTCGACATTTGTGACAGTCTCATGCAACCATATGACCAAACATACTGTATTTTGGTAATGATTAAATTTATTTAAAAAATGGTAGAGGTAAAGATAAGAGGCGTTAATGCAATTATATCTAAAGAGAGATGTTGAAATTTTTAAAGCTATACATATACCATAGATTTAAATGTGTTTTCATATTTAATTTATTTTTAATTTAAACATTTTTAAATTTTCTTATAATTTAAGGTAAAAATCCATAGTCATTTATTTTATGTGACATTTTTTCACCGTAAAATTTTATTTATGCATACTTTTTATTGTTTAATTAATCCCATGATATAATTGCACATAAATAATTGGGATTATAATTTTAGACTGAAATGGATGGTGATTGTAAATGAGATATATGGTCTCTAAACATATTCCCGAAAATGTAATAAAAAGAATAAAACATTATGTATGATACTATAGTAGTAACTAGTGATAGAACTAGTGAAAGGCGCATTTATTTTAAGTGAACATATTCTGATTTAATAAACTTATTTTAGGGGCACATTTTCTATTCACTTTTCTATTAAATAAAAGGATATATTTTTATTTATTTTATTATCGATAATGTAATAAATGCAGAAATGGGCATTCATAACTCAATTTATTCGTCACATGACTAATAACAGTATATTCGAATGATCTGAATATAGCTAAACTTAGAATACGCTGAAATTCTATAAAAGTAAAGCTCCGCCATCGGTCAGCAGCGAATCGTATTGATCTTTGACGGTGAATGAAAACCGCACCCAAAATAATTGCAAAGAAAATCCATGGACATTATGATAATGCTCTCAATGATCATATTCTAAAGTGATTTAAATGTTCGAAAAATGAAAAATCATATATAAAATGATGTGTAAAATGAAATTTGAAAAATGTTAAAATGCGAATTAAATTTTACATTTAATAATATTACGTAATTATTGTATAAAATCCTTCGCACACCATTTCTATGTATACATATACACTAAAAATAGACATTTATGATTGATATTTATGACTCTATTATGAAATGACCGATTTTTTCATTATTAATAAACATTAAAATTGAATTTTTTAAATAATTATGTATCATTCGAATAATTGAGCATTCAAATGATAGGTGTTAACAGTGATTTTAATTGAATACATTGAAATGGATTTTTGAAAAAATGCAATTTTCAAATATTAAATGTTTATAAACATTTAATATTATTCTTTAGATTTGTGAATAGTGAAAAATCGAAGATTTTCGCATTCATAAATCGGTGTTTAATAATGGGCACGAATGAAGAGGTGATTAAAGTCTATTATTACATTGATGATGATAAAGAACCATATTTAGAAAAAGTGGTGTCTTCGAATGTGATCACATTACGCCATTTTAAAACTCTGATATTTAAAAATCAGAGACAAAATCATTATAATTATTACTTTAAAGCGATTGACAATGAATACGATGATATTAAATATGTGAAGAAAATGGTTCACGATGATAATGAACAAATACCGGTGATTAACGGGACGATTGTGGCGTATCTTAAAACGCTTTCATTCGATTATATGACATATCAGTTTACAGATTACAGCAGAGTTCAAAGGTCAATTTCAGAGAATGGATCGATATCGACATATTTGAGTGATGAGGAACCTGAGGGTCTCCGGAGAACGAATAACATGTTTGTTACTGACCCTCATCCCATTGAACCATCGTACGTCAATTAACTTAACATTTAATTAATTAATTAATTAATGTTTTGATTGACTTTTAGTGAACATGTTCCTCATATACCCCGTGTCAGAGTTCATAGGAACAATAACAATAACAGTAATATTCGGTTCACGTGTGATTGGCCCGAATGCGGAAAGGATTATATCTCAAAATTCGCATTATCGATTCATAAAAACGCCGTTCATTTAAATCTGAGACCATTCATCTGTGAATACGAAAATTGTAAAAAAACATTTAAATATAAATATCATTTAAAATTACACATAAAAAACACGCATAAAGACGCTGTTAATTCATTTCAATGTAAAAATTGCGCGAAAATATTCAAATATCGAAACCTTTTAAATAACCATATATGTGTGCGTTAATTCCATTCATACATTTCCTCATTATACATTTTAATATATAACGTTTCTGTTAATGTATATCTTATTATTGTTTATAAAAACTTTAAATATTCATATTTATTATAAAATTCATTATTTATAAATATTTTAAGTATACTTTCATTTTTTCAATTTTTTCATTATTATCACTGCGAATGATAGTCTATGCTTAAATTTTATTCGTTTTATTTAATTCAAAATTTTGTAAATTATATTTAAATGAACATTCAATTATATCAATATTTTTATTCATGAAATATTTATTAAAATTATTAATTTTAAAACCGAATTTTTATTGCAATTAATGAGTTAATTGACATGAATCATGTCACATGATATTCGTATATATTGAAATTACAATATTATGGAAATGGATATGTATAAAATAAATATATATAAAAAATAACGAATATAAAACAATGTTTAAACGTAAACGTTTATGGTAAAAGTATAGTAAATACCAAATAATATATACTAATAATATATAGTAAATACTAAAAAATAGTATTTTGTAAAAAATGTAAATATTTATGTACATCGAAAGGACATACGTACATGTTTTTACAGTGCACATTAAAATACAATTTTTGCAAAATACTATATTAGGGGTATAAAATTAGTTTAAAGTACTTTTATAAATTAACTAAATTTAATGCATTAATTGTGAGGGGCCCTTTTGCCTTTCATATACGAAATCCATCGTTTGGCTGTCGTTTGAAATAAAAGATCACTGTCAATTGTGTTTAAAAACAATAACTGATTAATGTGTGTCGTGTGATAGTCCCATCGTGCTATATTCGGAGCCGATCCTAAAACAAAATGCCTTAAATCATACATAGATCCATATCCACTATCAAAGAGCGGAAGAATCTTCTTTAATGTTAAAATACCATCATCAAATAATTGTGCCGCTTTTAAACAATGCCTTTTATCACATGCCATTTTAAGATCATAGAGTCCAAAGAGAGAATAAATGAATCCATTTAATACAAAAGAACTCGGAACGGTCGGATATTCCTCAAACCATACATATCTATCAACAAAATACGTCCGAATTCCGTTATCCGATGAATTTACCGAAAATAAATCAATCGCTTTCGATGCTGCATTTAGATATTTATCATCACCCGTCACATGATACATTCGTGTTAATAAAGAAATGGCCTGTCCCTGTGCCATCGCAGAATACCATCCCGGGTTTAGTACCATTGCACCGTTCGACAATTTTCTCGTCACTTTAATTGACCATCCCCCGTTTGCATCCTGATTCTTTATTAACCTTTTTTCATGAAAATCATTATTAAAATTAATTATATTTTAATCATAATTTTAATTTATTTTAAAAATCGTCCGTCTCATTTTAGGGTATTTATATTCATTGCATTATCATAATGTGAACAGCAATTAATAGAGTTTAATCATAGACGAATTTAATTATGTTAAATATTAGATTTAATGCAATTATGATGAAATCAGTTAATTGCAATATATAATTATTAATAATATATAATTATAAATAATATTAAAAAACAATGAAAAGCGTTAAAATGCAAAGAGAAGAGGTTTAGAGCCATACCATTGTGCGGCGATTTTCGAATATTCTTCGTGTGCATTCGAACATAGTTTGATATTATCCAAAAGCGCTTTTCCATTAAATTCTAAACGTATTAAATGTAAATTCCGCGGTTTAATGAATGGTTTCTTTTTGAGCATCGCATATCCTTTCATTAAATCGACAGAAATGTCACGCGTCAATGATTTCCAATGATGGTCCGTTCCGATGCCATAAACAATTTCCGAATTTATTATTTGAATATCATAATCGACCGTCGCATATTTTACAGAATATTCTTTAACAGAATTAGTGTCGGCCCTTAACACAGCGGTGAGTGAAAAGTTCGACTGTGATTGAATCTCAAAGCGTAGGGTTAAATCGGCATTCGGTTTTTTCTTTAATTTAAGTATGATGCCATTACCATCGATTTCTAACACTTTATTCGATGGCGTTTGATCACTATGGACTCTCTTAAGCATTGCACCTTTTGGCACTATGTATTGAACAATGCGTTTGTTAAATGCTTCACCGGTTTCTAATTCAGTAATTCGCGTTTTTCCTAATGTCAGATTTTTACTCAAATGACTTAATCCGAACTGTGATATTTGAATCGGGTAAAAGTGACCCTTTGAATCCCATTGTGTCGAAATGGGAACACCGTTTATGGCGCTCACGCATTTGACCCTTTCACGAACTTCGACATTATAATTTTCAAACCATAGATATACTGACTTTGGATTGTATTTTTCGCGCGGAAAATACACTTTCGAATAACTGTGATGCCATAACAGTATTTCTTTTCCGTCTTTTCCATGACCGATTTTACCGATGATTTCAAAATATTTTTTTATAAAATTAAACGGAATATATACTAAATTATCGTGTGATTTAATACATGATATGGAATATTCTTCATTTATAAGACAATCAATGGCATGAAACGCTTTCGTTTTTGAATCATCGTTTTTATTTACATTTAACTCTTTATCATTTGTAATTACCGATGAATGTTCATAATGTTTATATGAAAATGGTGATAAATGTTTTGTTTCATCATTATATGAAAATAAATTCCAAAATATAATCGATGCGCATAATAAACAGATAATGCTTAACAAAAGCCGTTTCAAATGACACTTCATCCCAATGACATTCCTATGAATGTGTCACATTTCATTCGCATTTTTATTCTTAAATATTATTCATTAATAACATTTTTAAAAATTACATTTTAAATAAAATTAATTTTATATTTAATTATTAAATGTTCATTTTTCATCTCTAAATTTTATTGTAAATGTGATAACGTGTTTCATAAAACGAAAATCAATGTCCATAAATCATGGGTTATGATTTATAAGTAATTTGTTTAATTATACATATAAAAGTTCATTATGATTAATGAAAATCTGAGCATTTTATAATGCAAAAATCGCATAAAACATTCTTTGTTACAATACAATGACAAAAGATTTACAGTAAAAGAGCGAACATTAAATCAGGAAAAAGCACATATGTTTACGTCATTTACGTAAACTCTCATTGGGATGCCCTTTGTTTTGCGACAATACGTGTGCGACAAATGCTGTATTATTCATCATAAGGGAGTAATGTCTAATCACGTGATTTTATATTACGCTGAATAACGCTTTCATTATGGAAGTATCACATGTTACATGTGATTCAATAACAGAGTGTTTTTAAAATAAAATAAAAATTTCGAAATAAAATATAAGAATTTGAGAATGTCCGCGACGCTGACATTACATCATAATGATCAGATAGAAGAGGATGCCACAGAATTGCAATTTCCAAAGGAATTTGAAAATGCGGAGACACTGTTAATATCAGAGGTGAATTTGCTTTTAGAGCATCGTAAACAACAGAATGAGAATGCTGAAGAGGAACAGGAACTGTCTGAGGTTTTCATGAAAACACTTAATTATTGTCAAAGATTCAGTCGATATAAGAATCGTGATACGATTGGTGCGGTGCGAAGTCTTTTGGCTCAGAAAAGCAATAAATTGGCAAAGTACGAATTGGCACAATTGGCAAACCTATGCCCTGAGACTCCCGAAGAAGCAAAAGCACTCATACCATCTTTAGAGGGACGTTTCGAAGACGAAGAACTCAGACATCTTTTAGATGACATTCAAACACAGCGCAGTTTACAGTATTAACTTATTTTTTATTCACTAAAATGTCAGTGTACTTTAATATTATAATATTTATAAAATTATTCATAAAATTCTCAGCTATAATATTGTATCGTATTTATGTAAAACTTTTCACATTAAAATTGATTATCATCATTTAAATATCGTTATGATTAATTTTTTGTAAAAATTTAAAAATTAAAATAAATGAATTATAAAAATTCACGATAAATAAAAATTTAAAATTTGTAAAATGCCATCATTATTCGTCATTAATTAATTTGATTCTAAACATATGTTCTAAAAGTTGCCAAAGGCAACATTCCTTTGGAAATTCATTATCAACTAAATTCACTAAAAAGTAATTGTCATGAATATTCTTTATTACATTCCATGATGTACTTTCTTTGGGATAAATATCGGCCCATTTATTCATCCATAAACTGAATGCCTCATCCTTTTAAAACAATTTAATAAATGTTAATAAAGTATTAGTATTATTATTTAATACTTAAATGGTATTAAATAGTATTAAAGGTATTACTTTCCAAACTTTAAAGCTGATGGGATCGACAACTGTCGGTTGAACGATCTCTTTTCCGGGGAAAACACCCCATGTCACTGCTATGGGATTATGCTCATGACAGTTCGTATAATCATCCTCTCCCTTAAATCAAAACATGTTACAGTTAAGGATCTTAAATATTCTTAAAATGCTTTTTTATTTAAAGCGTGTATCCTCTCAATGGTGTATCCGTAACAATAAAAAATATGCATTTTTAGACAAAACTTTTGCTAAAACTTTATCTATGATTATAATTTATAAAACATGCAATACTCACAGTGCTATTCACAATGTGGTAATTTACTAATGGATAATCCTTTAAAACAGTCAATAATGCGTTGACATGGTTTTTATTAATGAAAAACTCTAAATATGCCTAAAAATAAAACATAATATTAGATTTATTATTATATTAATTTGATTATTGTGTAAATCCCGAATGTAGAGACACTTTTCAAAGCATTTATATGCTCTTATCTATAGTGTTTCCATAGTAACAAAAGCTAAATGTGTTTCTACACTTAAAAAACTTCTCCAAGAGATATATTGTAATTGAATAGGGATATGATTCTGTTTTTTACATGCGTTGCGCCCTCTATAAAAAGCACAATCATATCCCTATTCAATTACAATATATCTCTTGGAGAAGTTTTTTTATTGTAAATTCAAAAGCCATAATAGTAAAGAGTGTGTGATCGATTCCATTGAATTAATATTGAAATAATCGGATATTTACTCGGGTCTTATAACTCAAACATAAAATCCGTTTTAAAAAAAGGTGTAAATATAATGCAATTTAAGTAATAAAAAAGAGTATTTTTATACCTTTTGAAAGACATATCCATTCGGCGATCCCCATCCATGAATTGGATCTGAGGAATCAGCAGCATTAACATTGGGCTGAGAGTTTATTGTGAGGATACCGCATTTATTAAAAATCGCTAATTTATCGGCGATTATTTCTGTTTCGGGACTTAGTTCTTCATCATTCCATGGGATACATGTGACTTTTTTGCCGTATTTATTCTCTTTTCCCGTTAAATAGCAATAGAAAACGTTCCAAACATCCTCTTCACATGTTAAATCATTTCCCCACATATCTAGTAAATGCTGTTTTGAAAGTTTACTTTCGAGAAACAAATAATAATCTTTGAGATCACCAAATGCTGGAGAATCAGAATGTCCCCATCGACCGTTTGGAAATTCATCCCAAATTTGTGTCCTGTAAACATAGCTCTTCGGTCGCGATGACCAAAATATAGGGCGAACATCCTCAGAGCATCGTCGATGATTTGCAGGTACTAACCATGGTAATGGTTTTTTAACACATGAATTCCAAAGACCTAATGCTTTAAGAATAGAAACTGTGGCATGTTCCCTGTTCAGAGTGTAAAAGTGTAATCCCGGAGTGGCATTTTCTTTCATCAGTTTACGACACATATCCACAGTCCAATCGATGCCAAATTTACGAATGGCCTCATCATTGTCTTTATTTGGTTCTAATGCATTCATTAGTTCCTGAGGTATATTCAATTGAGAAATGCGTGTGATTTTCTTTAATGAATCGTAACTTTGGATCGGCATAATTCCGGCCAAAATCGGCACATCGATTCCAATTGATTTACATTTTTTAACAAAATTTATAAATATATCGGCACTAAAAAATAGTTGAGTAATGATAAAGTCGGCACCGGCGTCCACTTTTTCTTTTAAATGTCTTAAATCATCAGAATCTGAAAGTGCTTCGGGATGTTTCGAGGGATATGCGGCGACGCATATGCAGAAATAATCACCATAATTTTGTCGTATATAACGGACTAAATCGACAGCATATTTAAATTCCGTTTCTTTGTTTTGGTGATTATCACCGCGGAGTGCTAAGATATTACGAATCCCTAAGCTTTTGGCTCTTTCTAAATGTGAATTAAGATCTTCAGCGGTGAGTCCGACGCACGTAATATGGAGCATCGTTTCCAAACCGCAGTAATTCAATGCGACGCCCGCAATTGTGATGCTCGAAGTTTCTGAGTCATTTCCGGGATTTCCCGCGGAATGCCATGTTATGTCACAAAAGAGAGGTGCGCCCATTCTCATGTGTTCGAATCGGGATACTAAATTTATAGCCGCATCTTTAGTTTTTGGGGGGAAAAATTCATAGGAAAAAAACGGCACATCCCCCGATTCAATATTACGTTTAATGCGCTTTATTAAAGGGACATACGGATTAAGTGAACATGATACTTCTTTGGAATTTTCTTTCGCATTTTGATTCAATGATTTTTCGTTTTCACTAAAGTTTTGTACTTTCGTCTCTGAACCCGTATTTCCCACCATTGTCACTATTTACTATTTATTTTCATAAAACTAATAAAAGTAATAAATTATTAGTTTTATAATTTAATTATTTCATAATAATTATATTTTAAATTATCAAACTGTGCATCGATCGACTTATATTGAAATGTGCATATTAAAATTAAATTATTATAATATAAAAATTGAACTGTTAATTTATGCGATAATACGTTAATTCATAGAACGGAATGAACTAATGAATGGATCAGGAATATTACATAAGACACATAACTGATTGGAATAACACATAAAACATATGTATTGTTTGTGTAAAATTTAAATGGATATTCCTAAATACTACAATAGTAACAAAGTCATTACCGTTTTGCCTCTTTTTAGATGTTTGTTTTATAATTCGAGGTAAGGACAGGATGGTCTCATACTCCGGGTATAATGCCCGTTTTTCATTTTTACATAATTTTTGAAAACGTAAAAACATATACTTATTCCTCGCAATAGGAAAGGGTCTTAAATATGAGGTAAATCGGTATCGGTATGTACATGAAAAACACAACTTTTATCTTATTTTTAGAGGTTATATTGTATATACATTAATATGTTAATCCTAAACTTTTATAAAATTATGCAATAATTATTTCTCATATTTATTATAAAATAAATGCTTTAATTATTTTATCTATAATTTGATACGATAATTTATCGTAATTTAATAAAAATAAATTAAAAAATAAATACATTATATCATCATATCCTTTTTTAATTTTATAATATTTAATTCATTTAAAAAAGATATCAGTTACAAATGTAAGTTACTTTATGTAACAAATAAAGTTACCATAAAAGATAGGGTCATAAATAGAAATCGCATCTAAATTATTGTACGGTATAATACATTATGCTTAAATTCAAATATAAGGCTCAGCTGCTCAAAGGCGCCGCAAAAAACAAACGTTATTAATTGCCCTATGATTTTTTACATAATTATTTACATAATATGATAGACTCGTATTTTGAGATTAATTATGTGTATAATTAAATTTAAAAATTATCGTTTAAATCGTCACATTTAATATAATTAAAAATAAATTGAGATGTACGTGCAGAGCGTATTTTGCAATTTTAACACTTTTAAAAAATAACACGAACATTATTTTACAAAATTTTACTAAAATCATAGAAATTTTAAAATCATATTATGGTGTGAAAGAATTTTTTACCCCAAAATATAAATTTGAAATAAAATATAAAATATGCGAATGATAAAGTATTAATTATACACTGTATTATCATATTTAATTAAATATAATATAAACATTTATAAAACTTTTTACAATTTATTTAATTTTACACTATGCTTAATTATCATTTTACTATTCTCTTCAGAATTATCTGTAACTAGCTGTATTTTTTTTTAAATAACTGTAGACATTACAGGAATAGACTTCGTAGGAATAGATCACACTGAATTTCGCCTATTTATAAACATTAAAAAAAAGATAAACATCATGATACAGCATAATTATGTTACAATGGGTTAATATAAACGATTCCATGGCGCTCTTAAACTTACAGTGTAATACTTTTAGTATATTTTAAAATAAAATTAAAGTGTATTTATTTTATATTAATTATATAAAAATTTAATGACAAAAATGTAATTCAAAGATAAAAGCGATATTTTTATAAATTATGCTGTGAATATAGTTAATCGATTTAAAAATTTTATTTTTAATTTTATTTTTTTATAAAATATAAATGCGAATTTTTGATAAATTTAAAATCATTTTAGAATAAAATGAATTAAAATTTTAATATTTTTATAAATAAATAATACAGTAAATAATGCTGCAAATTTCTAATGCAAAACTGACATATCATCTTTAATGTTAAATAAAATTTTTATTTTTTAATAATTTTATCTCAAATTTTTAATATATATTTACACTATAATTGTGTTTCAATAGAAACATATAAAAATAATGTTTTAGTATAGCTCATTATATTAGATAAATACTTTAATTATGCATATTTTGATTGATATTTTTATTTTTTAAATTTAACATTAAATCAATTATATCATTGTCATAATTATTGATGACCCTTCATTTGTGTAAACTTTGAATGTGATGCTCACAGAAAGAGGGGTCTTTCATATTAAGTATTCGGAGTCTCGTTTTAGAGGACATCGCTATTCGCGAATGTTTTATCATTGAGAAAGTGTTTGAGTGAACGGAACAAAGGGTATTCGTATGTTGCAATGTGCGGGTTAAGCCATGGGTACGGCACCATTTCCCAATTCAATTCGTAGATCATTGTATTGCGGTGTAAAGTTTGGGGTTATCACAGTGCGAAACTGCCGTTTCAATTGACCACTGCCGTACGTTTTGATATGAGCCAAACAATTCACATGTTCATTATAAAGGTCAAAGTTCATTATTATGACCATATTCTAACACTTTGAAATAAATTTCTTCATAAACAATTATAGAATTTTTCTATTTAATTCAAATCAAACAAAAAATGACGTCTGAAAATATGATTTAAGAAATATGCATCTTTAAAGTATTAATCTAATACTATGAGAGCTAAATTCGTTTATATTTAGCGTGATCACACTGTATTTATAATACAAAAGTAAACACGACGATGTAACACTGTATGTATGCTGTATTTTTGGTAAATATATCCATTAATCAATGGATATATTTATTCCGCATATGACCACATATAAAACAGCATAAGAATCACCCTTTAAAAGGTGAATATGACTGTTTAATATCAAAATATGTAAATATCAGTAAAAAGCTCAAAAAATTAATGAATGCACAGAGATAGGATTTTAGCGGAAAATTAAATTACAAAAATATAACTAAATCGTGTGGAAAATGAATAATATGCATGAATCAAGTAATAGAGACATTAAATATGTATTGAAATTTTTGAGAAAAATGATACTTTTTTCTGCATTAATGTGTAAAAAGAGGCATTTTACGGGTGATTCCACATTTTGCATTTTTACGATTTTAAATGAAAAAATATTCATTTCAATTGAATCATAATGTAAAATGTCATTTTATACTTTTATTAAAGTATTATACGACTATGGTCTATTACATGGCCAAACGGAGTAATTAATATTTAAATGCAATTCACATGATATAAGAGCATTGCGCTAAAATACCATCACATGTTTGGCATTCAATCATTTGGCACAATGACAATGACTTACCCCTTAAAAATCGTGTGTTTAACTCTAATGTCAATGAAATTTGTTATTTCATCATAGAAAATCCTTCGCATTAATTTTAGAAATTTAATAATACATTTTTGAAATTTTAAAAAATATTTATAAAATTATTTAATATGATTCAATGTCTAATGTTTAATATAAAAACTTATGTATTGTGAAATGTGAGATATTCATTAACATTATGCTGTATTTATGATGAGCATTTTATGTGAATATAATTTCATAATAAAGAAGCGTACGCTCACAGCTCACAGCTCACAGCTGATTCTATAATCTTTAAAATTTCATTCGTTTCTATGGTGCATTCGTACTTTTAACCCTTTATCCAATCATAGTTAAATACATTTAATAATACTGAACATGAATAACGTCATATAAACATAAATAATTTATGCACCCTTTTGTAATGCGTATATGCCGATTTATACATGTATTTATCATTAGATATTTATTGTAATAAAAAACGTAATTAATTATTTAGAAATATAACGCTGCGTCACGTTCAATATATAGTGAGAGCATAAAACGATTGCTTTGTTCATGTTCCAAAATAATAGAATTTTCACTCAAATTTTTTATTATTATTAATTTTAACATTATTATATTTAAATGTATTAATTTTGTGAATATTCTTTAAAATACATATTTATAAATTTTATTTATTATCATTAAAAATTGTGAAAAATGAGTGATGATGGCAAAATGAGTGAACTCACACCTGATGAGGTAATGCTCAATTCAAACATCAAATTATTGCATTAATTATTTGCATTTTTAATTTATAAAATGATATATTTAATATTTTCCGTTAAATTAATTATAAAAATGTAAAATTAGATTTTTATAAATATTTTTGTTTTTAATTTTAATAAAATTATTAAATGAATGAATTATATGCGTTTAAAAATTGTATACGATAATCATTGTTATGTTTAATGCGCATTTAGAACTTATATCGTTTTTATTATGAATTTTTAAAAATATTATTTAAAATCATTATATTTTGATATTGATATAAATGCGTAATAAATTTGAATTTTTTAATTCAATGATTAAATATAAACTTTTTTTACGCATAATTACGCATATGTTCGAAAAAATTACATAAAATACATAATGTGAATATAATAAAATAAACATTTTTATTAAATGATATTTTTATATGATCATTAATCTAATAATTGAAATGCCAAATAATTTTAATGCATATTTATTACCCGATGATGATTGAAATGTTATGTTTAAAAAAGTAATTAATGTGATAATTCAGTTGCGACGGAAGCGTTTGGCGCGTCTCACGGGAGAGTCATCACCGGCATCAGACAGTACATTGCAATCTCAGAATGGTCAATCCGCAGGTAAAATATCATCACTTTCATCGAATGATTCTATTGAAGTTTTGAATGACGTTTCAAACAATGATCCTATGAACATTCCATCCAAAAATGAAAAGTCAGAAACGCCCGAAAATCCCATTTCTGAGGATACAGCAGCAGCACATTGCGATATGGAAAAATGCGAAAATGGAAAAGTGTTTCCAAAGAATACATTGGAAAATATCGAAGAAAAAAACGATCTTTCATCAAAAGGTAACAAAAGAGAGCCCTAAAATTAAGTAAATGATTATCAATGTTCTGATGGTTTAGTGTCAATGGATGTGGATAATGAAATAATACATTCGATTAATGAAAAGGGATCGATAGACATAGATTCGGGCATAGAGAACATGGAAGTGGATGAATGTGAACGCAGAGAATCTCTGAAGCGTCAGCGTGAATCATCTTCGAGTTCCGATACGGTCAATTCTATTGCTAACGCATACCCTATTGTTATGGTGACACCCGCACCCGAAGACAGAGTGCACCCCATTTTAAGACGAATCTTTTGCACCGAATGGCGTCATACCGAATCTAAAGACATGTATAAAATAGAAATGGATCTTTTAAGTGATCAGAGTAATTACCAGAATATCGCTCAAATGATACTCATTGAAATGATGACTCATTTCTGCACATCTGATTATGAATCGGCCCTTAAAATTTATAATGAATTAAAAATGCCGAAAAAAAACTCGGAAAATGTGATATCATCGATGAGCACAAATGACTTCGTCATACCAAAGAATATATTGGATAATAATAAAGATAATACCACTGTCGCATTATCATACATTATGGAATGTTATGAAAGAATAGCGACCGAAGAACGTAATGCTCCCGCACGATGCAGTGAACCGCCGATTAAAGAGATGCTCTCAGACATCAGGAATCAGTGCATTGAATTCGCAATTCTTTTAATAACGAATACTTTCAAATCATTAAACGATAATAACGCATGTCATTTGCGTCATAATTATTCGGTTTTAACGCCTTTTGTGTTAAATCAATGTTTACCGTGCGGGTTTCTTTCGGGTCTAATTTCGAGCTGTTACCACATATCGGGAGGAATAAACGGCACTTTCAAAGATGTTTTCAGACCTTTGGTGTACTCACTATGGCATGAAATGCAACGATCGTGGAGTCTCATCAATGAAAATAGCTATAAACTGCCATTACAGGCATTGAACGAACTTTGTCATATCACTGTTTCATTGTCTAAAGTCTCAAATAAACCGATATGCCAAATGGTAATATATATTATATATGCATTAATTATTAATTAATTATAAACTAAAATTGAGTTTAAATTTTAGTTAATAGAAGATAAGCTATGGATTCCCGAACAAATTACTACCGCTTCCGGCAGAGAAATTGCAGTGCTTTCATATATGGCACCATTTATGCGCACATCGGTATTTGCTGAGGATGATGTGAGTATAATGATAATATGGATAATGTTTTGATATATATTTTTGCATATAAATTAACAGCCAAAAGTCGTCGATAAATTCTATGGGAATAGTAAATCGTTATCATATGATAATAAACTTATGAATCAGTCACTTCAGCATCAATTGGAAAACATTCGAAAGGATATTATGTTTCCATTATTTCATTCAATGGTTGCAAATAGCAACAGTCGTGATGCAACGATTAAGTTTTTATCTGAAATTATTAAACGCAATGATAAAAGAACACATCTTCAATTGAATGAAACAATGGTCGCCAGTGATGGATTCATGTTAAATGTGTTGAGCGTTTTACAATTTTTATCGGTTAAAATTAAAAGGGAGAAAATCGATGTTTATTATCAATTTCATCCTGAAACTGTGGTTCCAATAAAGAATGATGATGCACGAATTAAGTTTAACATTAATGATGCTGATCAATGGTTAGATAAATACATAAAAAGTGAGTATGAATGGCACGAACCGAAGTTCACGACACAATGTTTTTTTTTGGCACTGCACTGTCACCATTTGAGCATAATCCCGTGCCAAAGGAAGTTTTTGCGGCGCATTCGTGCCATAAGAGAGTTGAATCGTTTTGCGGATGAATTGAGTCAAAACGAATCGTTATTCGTGAATTCACCATATCGCGATCGGCATCAGATGGCTGTTAAGAGGTATCGGGATCAGGCGCGGAAACTCAACAAAGCTAAGATGTGTGCGGAGGCGGGTCTTTTGGACGAAAAACTCCTCAGCCGATGTATGCAATTTTATAATCAGTTCATTGGTATATTGCTTAAGACAATTAATTGTGAGGATCATTCGACAATTGTATTGCCATTACCTGAGAAAGTTCCGGATTTATTTGCGGCATATCCCGATTGGTATATTGAAGACATCGCTGACTTTTTACTTTTTATAATACAATATTCGCCGCATATTATTGACACGAATATTTCTCAGGATTTAATTGTGTATCTCATAATAATGATATGCTCACCTCATTATATAAATAACCCTTATATTGTGGCAAAATTAATCGAAGTTCTTTTTGTTTCGAGTCCCGCATTAAACCATTACACCGAAGCTTTTCATATGCAAATATTATCTCATGCTTTAGCTGAAGTTCATTTGGCGCGTTCTCTCATGAAATTTTATACTGATGTCGAACAAACAGGTCAATCGAGTGAATTTTACGATAAATTCACCATACGATATCATATCAGCATCATATTCAAATCATTATGGACAAATCCCATTCACAAAATGTCCATTTTACTCGAATCAAACAGCGGTAAACAGTTCGTTAAATTCGTAAATATGCTGATGAATGACACGACCTTTTTATTGGATGAGAGTATGGAATCATTAAAACGGATCCATGAGGTTCAGGCAGAAATGGCAGACTCTGATAATTGGAATGCACTCTCCGCTGAAACACGTCAGATGCGTCAAAGACAACTGTCCACTGACGAACGACAATGCCGTTCTTATCTGACACTCGCTGTTGAAACTGTCGATATGTTACATTATTTAACAGAACAAATTAAAGACCCATTTTTGCAACCCGTACGTGTACCACTATTATATACTATAAATTATACTTTTACTTTTTTCTAAATATATTTAATGTTTGATAGGAATTGGCTGATCGTTTAGCGGCGATGTTGAACTTTAATCTGCAACAATTATGCGGCAGAAAATGCAACACTTTAAAAGTATCTGAACCCACAAAGTATGGATGGGATCCAAAGCGGTTATTCGATCAATTGACTGATATTTATTTGCATCTCGATTCTGAATCTAATAAATTTTGTAATGTATGTTATCATTTATTTTTTAAATTTTACAGATATGTCCATTTTTAATGCCATTTGTGTATTTTAATGCGAACATGTTATGCACATGTTGGGTTTTAAACCATACACGAATGGCATTAAACATAAACGCATTTATATATTAATTTAAATGTTACATTTAAAAGGCGATTGCGACTGATGAACGATCCTATAGCAAAGAGCTGTTTGAAGATGCGATCATTCGAATGCAAAAGTTAAAGATAAAAGTTCCGTCTCAAATCACAGCATTTCAAACTATGATCGGTAAAATCGAAGATATTTTAAAAACAAAAATGGAAATTGATTTTAGTGATGCTCCGGATAAATATAAAGACCCTCTGATGGATAATCTTATGGAAGATCCTGTCCTTTTGCCATCGTCAGGCCACATAATGGACAGATCTGTAATAAATCGGCATCTCTTAAACTCAAATACGGATCCATTTAATAGACAGCCGTTGACAGAGGATATGCTAATCGAAGGTATTAATGAATTTAAAAGTTAATTTTAAAATTAAAATGTTTTTATTTTTAAAGCATCGGACCTCAAAGCTGAGATCACTCAATGGAAAGCGGAGAAATTAAAGACCATTTCATTGAAAACACAAATGGAAAATGATAAAACCGAATAAATTAATAGCATTAAATAGTCAATCAATTAATTTAATTAAATTTTGTTATTATCAACGAATAAATGATTTTTACAAATTACCGATGCATTCATAATTACTTTAAATGTATAATTTTTTAAAATATCGGATTTAAATATTATTTGCATTTTGAATGTACGGTTCACTGTTATAATTATATGCTTATTATTTGTATAATAAACTATTAATATATAAATCAATTTATAACATAATATAAAATCTAAAATAAGTTTTTAATATAATATTTTAGTGAATATTTGATATTCATTCATTCATTTATTTAATATATTTGAGGGCATCGATGAGATGCTCGATTTTGACCTGAGCCAAGAACATGATTCTTAATTGTAATTCCACACGATTCAGTGTCATTCCATTGATGAGTGTTTTTCGTTGACACATGGTGGTGGTGGACAATGCCATTAACCATTGTAAATGCTTCTTTATGTTCACATTTTTCTCCAAAAGTTTATTGAGGGACCGTTGTGACGAATGCATCAGCATATGACATGCCGTCGCTGCGATTCGCGCCGATGGTCTCTGTCATTAAATTAAACATTTTTTAAAATAATTTTAGTTTTAAATATCAAATCATATATTACTTCATATGAATTCCTTTTAAGTATCCATAAGACTAACATATAGACACGCATAGGCATAGACTGTGGTTTTTCGGGTAATTCATTATCGTTATATGAAAAGCTTTGTAAATGATCGCTTTTATTTTCATATGAATAAAAAGGATTATATGCATTAAATAATTCATATGCAATCGCGCCGATTGACCATAGATCTGAATGTGAATAATCGATGTGTGAAAAAGGTCCGGACTGTGCCGTAATCACTTCGGGAGCCATTAAAGCACGATTACCGCCGCGATTAACCTCTTCAGTCGGAAATGGCATATTCAATGATGTTATGCATGATCCAAAATCACTTATCACAACCCATGGATTTTCAAAGCCTTTTAATGTGAATATAATTTTTTAGCATTATAATAAACATATTAAATATTTTGTAATATTTTAGTGAATATTTCAGATAAAAATGTGTGCATTATGAGTTTAAAGTGTTATTTTAAAGATCAAAATTATGCTCATATTTTACCATGATCTAAATTTAAAAGAATATTATCAGTTTTTAAGTCGCGATGTGCGATATTTGATTTAACCAAAAACGATACCGCCTCAAAAAGTTGTGTTAACATCAGCATTGATGTATGTGTATCGGGTTTTTCATTTTCAAACGAAAGATATTCCTTTAATGACATATCATATCTAAAATGATGATATAATTATTGTAATTTTTATGCGATAAATATATATATATATATATATATATTATTACTTTTTCATTACTAAGAAAAGGGTCATATTTCTTCCATAACCGTTTTGGTTAATGCGCGATGGTAAAGCATCGGGATACAGTTTAAAAGAGTCTTTGAGGCATGGGGTATAATCAGCAAAAATGCCATAAATTTCAACGATATTCGGATGCGGATCCAATTTTTTTCTATATTTTTTAATATATTCAGAGATATCATCATTCGCAAATTTCCCATTAAACGGTATACACTCTTTATGCATCGCGTTCATTATGGCATTAGCATTTGATTCTGCATCATAATTAAACATAATTTTTACGGCATAATTAACGTCATTATCAATGTGATTCTTTAATGTGGCATCATACACAACGGCGTTACATCCTTTGGCGATACATGATCCAAATTCAATATTATTTAATTGAAAAATGTTTTCGTTCATTTTGAGTTTTTCATATGGTATCATATAAGAAACTGAAAAGATTCGTCTGATCTCTTCACATATCGATTCGAATTTATCTTTTTCCGTTAAAAGTGACGGTGCACCGTTTTGCTTAACACAAACTCCGACTAAACCCAAAGAGAGGCCCGATCCTGAAACCATCACATTTCGCAGATCATTGGATATGCGATTATTAATCCATCGCGAAACGATGCGACGGATAATCCCTTTTCCCGTAAATATACGGTTAATAATTGACACATTAAGAGACGAATTTGCTGATGATGACAGTGAAACGATTTTTGATGACAGTTCCGATGGTATTGGTTTAGTGCCATTTACGTTATTACGATTGAGAAATGTGCGTACGAAAATACGACTTTTGATTAATGATGATGATAATAACGATCGAAGTGATAATACACTTTCATTCGTGACTGTCGCACTGCGATTGTAAAACAGTGATGAAAATGAATTGATAATCCTCATAATTTCACCGTATTATATCATCATTTATCTTTTAATGTTATTTTTGTAAAAATTATCTTTACATTTACACATTCAATTATTTTGTCACCATTTAAATGTCCTTTAAAATGTTATCCTATTTTAGTGTTCACCAAAAGTTGTATTTTAATCTGAGTTTAAAAAACACATTAAAATTTTAAATTTTCATTAATGTTTTATTTAAAAATATTTCGTTTCATATTTAGAATTATGCTGATTTATAATGTGATTTAAAATTGAATGTGATTTTAAAAACACATAAAACGCATTTTGAGGATCACTAAAATTTAATGTTTTCAAACATTTGGCACAATGACAGCATATCTGATATTTTCTTTCATTTTTCAATTCGTTAATTGACGTTAAAATAATGCTTTTTACACTGTGTTATTATAACTAAAATATGAATTAATTTCTTAAAACGTCATAACGCTTAAAATAAATGTTTCGAATTTCTATTTCATAATGTTATTATCATCCATAAAACTCTCATATGATTTGTATATACATAAACATAATTATAAATGTCTATTTTTAGCTTTATTATGATTATGAAATTACAAAGAAATTACGAGATTCGGGGTTTACATAATCATTACTTTTCATTATCATTAAATTATTGACATTTAAAATGAGCATATTATAAATGATTTTCAAATAACATATTTTATGTATACAATGATAATACAGAGAAATTCATAGATCAATTGAAAGGACTTTTAAAATGTTTTTATTCTTTATTCATATTTTAAGAGTGCGGATATAAACTTAGAGAGAACCGTGAGAGATGACAGCACAGGAAAGTCCATTAATGAATGGAAATGTCTGTGTTTTAAATGAAAAATAATCACACGTTTCATCGCTGTGATGAGGAAAAAGTTATAAACTCATATCGTGTTAATTGTAATGCCATTTTCATAGCGATTTTAGTTAATGATTAGCAAAAGTTTGACATTAATATAATAAAAGAAAAGAATGAAAGTGACGGTGACATCTTTGAATGATCATCTGTTTACTTTGGATGTCGGTGAAGAGATGGAATTAGAGAATTTCAAAGCGTTATGTGAAATGGAATTGGGAATTCCGTCCAAAAACATCAGCGTCATTTTCGATGGGAAAACACTCGATGATGATAAAAGAGACCTGAAAAGTTACATGATCAAAGACGGTGATATGATTTTAATTAAAATAATTGATGATGAACCATCATCTTCAGGACCATCAAATCGTACGCTTCCATTTGATTTTAGCTCAATCCAAATACCTAATGACATAATGAATTCGCGGAATGCGAATGACGCATCGTACATAAGGGACATGCTATTGTCGAACCCGGAACAGGTGTCCATTCTAAAGGTGAATAATCCGCGCTTAGCTGAGGCTCTTGAGACGGGTCTCGAACAATTCACCAGAGTATTGAAGGAACAGCAGAATCAGAGGGCTGAGGATGAGAGACGCCGCATCCGTATGATTCAATCGGATCCGTTTGATGCTGAGGCTCAGAGGATGATCGCCGAAGAGATTCAGCGTCAACAGATCGATTCGAATATGGAAACGGCGATTGAGTATCATCCCGAAAGTTTCGGGACTGTCACCATGTTATACGTCAATTGTAAAGTGAATGAATTTCCAATTAAAGCGTTCATTGATTCGGGGGCTCAATCGACCATCATGAGTAAAGCGTGTGCCGAAAGATGTAATATCATGCGTTTGATTGACATGCGATGGTCGGGGATCGCCAAAGGTGTCGGAACACAGAGGATTTTGGGCCGAATACATTTGGTACAGATTCAGATCGGAAAAGATTTTCTCGCGACATCTTTGACCATTTTAGAGGATCAACCGATGGACGTGTTAATCGGTTTGGATATGCTCAAACGACATCAGTGTTCAATTGATTTAAAGAGAAATGTTTTGTTAATCGGTACGACGGGAGCCGAAACACCGTTTCTTAACGAAAGTGAATTACCGGATTTCGCTAAACATCGGGAAAATGATACCGTTTCGGATGAAGACACTGCTTTAGCCGAAGCCATTAATAGATCAGTCAAAGATATGAGTATGAATTCGCATTTTTAATCATTTTAAAATTAAAATGCTTTTTTTTAATTAAAAGATTCACCATCATCATCAGCATCATCATCATCATCATCTTTAGTAAATAATCCTTTTCCCGATGCACACATCAATGAACTGATGAAATTAGGATTTTCGCGTAATCAGGTAATTGAAGAGTTAAGAAAATTCAATGGAAATAAGGATCAGGCTATGGCTTCACTTTTTGCTAAATCAATATCTATTCCGAAGTAATATTCGACATTTTTTTTATTATAATATAAAATGAAATTAAATAAATGTCTAATTTATTATCTATAAAATTTTAGTTAAAATAAAATATGATTCTCATTTTAAAATAATAATATTTTAATACATTAATTTTTTAACAATGATCTTAATATATTTTACATCAGCGTCTTATTATTAGAGTTCGAACTTTTATGTAAAATTCCGATTAAGAAAGAGTCTAAAATGCCTAAAAACAAAGGCTATGCGTAAATTACATGAAAATGAGACATTTGAAACTTACGTTACTCCCGATTTTCCTAATTTTATTCCTTAAAATTTTAGTCCTTAAAATTGCAAAATTCCCGAAAAATCTGAATTTACTTATTTTTCATTAAAATTGCAATAAATTTACATAAAAAAATATGTATGATTTTCCTCAAACATTTATTATTCAATTAAATAATAAATATAATTTTATGGGAGAATTATAATTAAAAATATTATTGTATTTTATTAAAGCGGAATATAGGACCTGATTCTGGGGAAACTTAAGGCTCTTCTATTTTCCCATTGATTATAACAGTTAATGAATTTGCGGTTCAAAAATTAAGAAAAAGAAAAAAATAAATTTATTTAAAATAATTTAGTAATGCATTTATTTAACTAAATTTTAGTGATATCTTTAAGTAAATTAAACATAGAAAATGATAGTAAAATAAAAATAAAGAAAATAAAGTAGGGATGGCTAATTCTTAGACTTTCCTCGACTTCCATGGCTCCTTTGAGCTTTTAAATACATTTTAACTGACAATAGATTTAACATTCGATTAAAACATTAAATATAAAAATTTATGTGAATTAATTGTATGTTTCAATTGTAAAATAAAAAAATTTTAGTCCGTATATTTAAGGACATAATGACATAAAATGGGATTCGGACAAAAGTCCGAAAGGGACAAAATCCCGAAAAAAATTAATACGGTTAAACATATAATGTGAGCAAAAATATTAATTAATTTTTTTATTTTATGAATTTTAGTGTATGAATAACCATGGCGCCTGTGACTGCATTTTTTATCAATTTTTATATTTTTATTTTGTAGGGTTAGGTTGGGTCTTATACCCACGGCGTCTGTATTTGCATTTTTACTGTCATTTAAGTGTTGGGAAACTCGAGATATAAGTAATAACATTATTAATTTTTTTCGGGATTTTGTACCTGAATCGACATAAAATGCATATGTCTTAATATTTAATATTTAATGAATAATAATGAATAATAAAATTATTATTATAATATTTTTTAAAATTACATTTATAAAAATGGTATAATATATGCATATTTTGTATTTAACATTAACGTCATGTTTATGGTATATACAGTACGTTCAGGCTTAAGGTTTACTCAGTACAGACACCAGTGGGTTGTTTGTTTATAATGATTCCGCATATAATAGCACTGGCCCCTGTACTGAGTAAACCTTAAGCCTGAACGTACTGTATATATGTGTGCATATAAAGTATTTTTAAATATTTCTAAATATAAAAAAGCATTTTCCTTAAATTGAACACTCCGAATATTATATTATACCTGTTATTGGTATATAATATAATAATACAGTATGTATGGTCTATGTGTATCATTGATGCGCAGTATAATGCGCATACATATGTTAAGCATTAAACATAAACATACCCATATATAAGCATTAATGATACATTTAGAGCATACATATGGTATAATAATAATGTTAAAATGCATTATTAATTCTTTGTGAACATAATATCGTTAAACAATTTACATAATTAAATGCTTTAATTACAATTTCAATTGTAAATGATGCTAAAACGCTCATACAAACATCATGAGGTGTATATTTATATATCGAAAAATAAAACTTTTGAAAAAAGACATTTTTTATCAAAGCCTCCCTAAGACGGACACATACCCTCGTCCCAATCGATTCCGTCTTATGGAGGTTCGACTGTATATATAAATTTAAAAATTTCCTTTACTTCCCCCTTAGTATTTCTTAACAAAAATAAATTGAGTATATTTTGAGGAATAAAGGAAATTTATAAATATATACATATATAAAATTGTTAAAAAATTAAAAATTAAAATAAAATGGGAAAATGTAATGTTTAATTTTTTTTATATATAAAATGACAAATTTGTGTTTAAAAGAAAAAATTACAAACTTTTATTAAAAATACTAAGGGGGAGTAAAGAAAACTTTTAAATTTTAAGTCCCGATTATTGTCTCGATTTTATTCATCAGACCCGAATTTGCTATTTTTTAGTCCCGAAAATTTGTGGCTCTATTGATAAAAGATATATTTCACTTTTCCCATTAAATAATCCATAATATCGATAATCGTTTGACATATCGCAGCTTAATTTTTATCTTAATTATTAAAACATAACAGATTAACGCAAAAATAAAACTAAAGACGATTATCGATATTTTGAACTATATTATGGGAAAATCTATATGATAATAAAAGAGGCATTTTACTATTATTTTAGGTCTTTATGTTACAATAAAATACAATAATACAATAAAATGTGAAAATATAAATTACAGATATAGGAACAGAAAAAATTTTCAAAAAATTCAAAATTTTTATAAAATGTCATTTAAGGGTCTATGATCTTTAATTGACTTAAAACTTATTTTTTATTATAAATGATTCTATAATGAGATGCTAATAATACATTCATAGAGCTGCAGTGACATATTTTATGATTTCATAATTTAACATCACTCTAATTTTGGATTTTTGAAATGTAAAAATCGCGTTAAAAACGATTTAAAATGAAATGTAAATATAAAATTCAAAACGATTTAAAGCATCGTTATTATAAAGTGCTTTTTTAGATGATATTACACCATTAACACCATCATTAACAGCATCATATGCTAGTAAATGAACCTTTATTTATGATTTACTAATTAATAATTACATAAAAATTTAGTTAAAATTTATTAAAAATATGCATAAAAAAGTACATTTAATTATGGTGATAAAAAGGGGGCATACCAAAAAGTTCGGGTTTAAACAGTTCTAAAGATTCAATTATAAGTGTCGCATTAATCGTATTCCGATCGACTCTATGATCGGGAACCATAACACAGTGCATTCCTCCGGAGATTGCGGCATTAACGCCCAAAACAGAGTCTTCAAATACTAAGACATTCTCAGGCTTAAGATCGTCACAATTAAAACGCTTTAAGCATACAATGAAAGGATCGGGATGCGGTTTTCCACGTTTAACTTCGGGATCATCAGCGGCTAATACCGAATGAGAAAAGTATTTTTTCGGATGAAAAAAGTCTCCGAAAGATTTTGTTTTTCTTTCATATGATGTTCGATCGGATCCCGTGGCAATGGCCATTGGAATACTATGATTATGTAAATGCGTAACTAATTTCTCAGCTCCGGGCATAAATGACAAATTTTCCATTGCAATTTCTATCTCATGATTAAACTAAAATCATAACAAAAATCAATTAATGCTTTAATACAGTGTCTGCCATTATAAACCGGAATGTACGCAAAACATACAGAAGCATATGACATTCTGATTTATAATGCTGAACATTGTATATGTTTGAAAATATGAATGAACCTCTTTACGATACTCTTCAATAGTCAATGGCAGATTCAGTTCTTTGATCACTTTTCGAGAGCTTTCTTCAGGAGAAAGACCCATGACCTGAGTCTTCAAATTCCATGTAAATTCTTTACCATATCGTGATGCGATCACATTCGTGGCAATGGAATAACATGATTCAGAATCAATTAAAAGACCGTCCAAATCAAAGATGACATGTGATATGGGATCGTATTTCAAATGTGACATTTTCTAATTTAATGTTTTACCATTGATTTTCATTATAAAATATCACCATTTTATTGTCCTTAAAAATTATGTATAATCTTTTGATGTTTATATTAATTACATATCGATTAAAGTGAAAAATATGAATCAAATTATTTATATCATTTTATAAATGTGCTTTTATTGGTATGATATGACACTGATAATACATGAATATTAAACTTCATTATCATGACATTTGACTTTTGTATTTTGTAACCGCGTTTTGTACATTATTTGCATATGTGTATTTACAGTGTATTTACAGTGTATATACAGTCGATTCACATTATTTAAAAACAAAAATTTGTTTTTTAAAAATAAAATACAATTTTTGTTTTAAATATAATTATATATTTTTAAATTCCAAAATTTATTTATTTTAATTATGAATTAATATTTTCTAAATTTAGATTCTATTATTTAAGATATGATAACAATTGTCTAACTATTAACTAATAATAACTGTAAACTTTTATCACACGTTTTACAGTATGCATGAACTTATGAATTGAATTTATGAGCCGTATATACACATCGATTACATATGAATGTTAATGTCTTTGGCTCTTAAACTTAGACTATAGCTATCGGTTTAGCATTGTAATACGTGCTGTGTTCAGTGTAACATCATACATAACATCATAACCTTCATCCGTTTCAAGGGCATAGTCTCTCAATTTAAGAGTCTTAACATTTTAACATTTTTCTCTTAAATTCTCCTTAAATTTGAGGTAAGATTTTAATTAAAATGTTGACTTTTCATTTATGATTTATTAAAATTTAACATATAAAATACAATAAATGATTAATTTCAATAAATTATTTATCACATATTTATATCGATTTTTAAATAGATATTTATGAATTTTTTATTACACCGCATTAATGCGGTGTAATAATATTTCAATACTTAAATATGTTACATTATAATAGAATTATAAATGTTATAAAATATTTAACATATAAATAACTAAAATAATGATGAAATGCAAATTTAAAGCATCATCATGCTTTTTAAGTTAAAAATGATAACGCAAAAAAGTAATATTTAAAATGCTCATTTTTAACGATATTTTTAACGATGTTTAAAACGTGTGAATATAATAATTGAGCGTATCAATTTCCTCATTAAATAGTAAAAGTGAAATAATCATGGCCAAAGTCGGAATCAATGGTTTCGGGCGCATCGGGCGTTTAGTGTTAAGAGCGTGCATAGAAAAGGGCATAAAAGTATTGGCGGTGAATGATCCGTTTATAGATGTTAAATATATGGTTTATATGTTTAAATTCGATTCGACCCATGGTCGCTTCAAAGGTGAGGTTAAAGAGGATGGCGGAATGTTAGTGGTGAACGGACATCGCATTCATGTGTTTATGGAGCGGAATCCCGCGGATATTCAATGGAGTAATTTGGGTGTTGAATATGTGGTCGAATCTACAGGTGTATTCACGACATTGGACAAAGCAAAAGTACACATTAATGGCACCGTTAAAAAAGTTATTATTTCAGCGCCATCCGCAGATGCGCCCATGTTTGTTATGGGAGTGAATCATGAGGCATATGACACGTCTTTAACTGTGGTTTCAAACGCATCGTGCACCACCAATTGTCTCGCACCATTGGCAAAAGTGATTAATGATAACTTTGGTATTGAGGAGGGTCTTATGACCACAGTACACGCGACCACCGCCACTCAAAAGACTGTCGATGGTCCGAGCGGCAAACTATGGCGTGACGGTCGTGGCGCGAATCAAAATATAATTCCTGCGGCCACAGGTGCGGCAAAAGCGGTCGGTAAAGTGATTCCCGAACTGAATGGGAAATTGACGGGAATGGCCTTTCGTGTGCCCGTTTCGGACGTTTCCGTCGTCGATTTGACGTGCCGATTGAAGAAAGAAGCGTCATATGACGAAATTAAAGCGTGCATTAAAGCGGCATCTGAAAGCGATCATTGGAAAGGCATTTTGGGATACACTGAGGAAGAGGTATATCCTTAATATGTCTTTAAATACATCTCTAAATACAATGCTTTTATTGTAATGAAATTGATTGGTTTGGGTCTTTCACAATTGAATTACAATGAAAGCAATGGAGAGATTGATATGAATGAGTATTAAAGAGTGTTTGTGTTTAGGTCGTTTCGAGTGACTTTATCGGTGATACACACAGTTCTATATTTGATGCTAAAGCGGGCATTTCATTGAATAAAACATTCGTTAAATTAATCTCATGGTATGACAATGAATTTGGGTACAGCTGTCGTGTCGTGGACCTAATCAAGTATATGGCGTCACGCGATTCCGCTTAATTCTGTGACCGCAGTAATATGACATATTTTAAGATTTTAATTTTAGAATATTAAGAAATTAAAGTTATTATTTTTGATTTTATTCGTGTAACAATTAAATATACATTATCGTAAAATTGTAACATTATTTTAGTAAAAATTAGGTTTAGAAATTTTAGTTATGAAATAATAAAGAATTTTAACTCAATTTTGGTCCATTATTATATCTGCATCCACGGAATGCTCTATACACTTTCCAATTCCTAAATTTAAATAAACATTTTATTAATTTTCAGCGATAAATTTATATTTTATACTGAAATAAGTACATCGTAGGATAAGCCCGGGGCTTATTTCAGATATTTTGATGCTTAAATTAAGTAATCAAAATATACATTTAAAATATTCTACAGTATTTTGAAATGTTATATTCTATCACGCGGTTTCAACAATGTCTTAGAGCTGAACACATTATATTCACGTGATAGAATATAACATGTCAAAATGTTGTATATTTCTTTTAACAAAATGATAACATTACAATGACAGGAAATGATATAAGAGATAATTTGCAATAAATACTTGAAAATGATTGCTATAAATAGCACGGTACAAATGTGTGCGTTTCGCACATATATTTCACTGTAATAGGAAATGCATACCTTTTGAACGAATCGTGGTAATGTAAAGGCACATTTATGCATTTCATATGAATAATATCGTAAATTCATATCGATATTCGAAAAATGATGCATCGGATTTAGAAAATCGACATTTATGTCTTTGGAACAAATGATGAATCCGATTTGACCCGAGGGATACGAAGGCACTGATGTTGAGGCATAAGCCACAGACTTAAATATTCCTTTGCACATTGAGTATAGATTCTTAATGAATGGTAAATCGAACCAAAAAGATTCCGCCTGAGAACAGATAATACCTCCCGATTTTAATGACTCATAAAGTGCTTCAAAATACGGCCTTTGGAATAATTGTGTCGCGGGTCCTTTAGGATCTGAAGAATCAGTGATTATCACATCGAATTGACCCTTATTCTTTAACAAAAATTCATATCCATCCTCAAAATGCAATTCAACTTTACTGTTATTAAATTCATTGGACATAAATGGTAAATACCGTTTTGACATATTAACGACATCCTCATCGATCTCACATTGGACTATACTATTAACTAATGGATGTTTCACGACCTCACGTATGACACCACCATCACCACCGCCGATTATTAATACTTTCGAAGGATTTTCATGACAATTCAATGGTAAAAATGCAATCATTTCCTGATATGAAAATTCGTCTTTTTCCGTACATTGAATAGCATCATCGAGTACTAAACATCGTCCATATAATTCACTATCATATTAATGAATTAAAAGTTTACACATATTTCATAGTGAAAAATAGCATTTGTATAGAACTCAATGGTAAAATATTATCTTTAATCTTATTATAAACGTGTTTATACAATGAATATGTTATATTTACATTTTCACTAAATTAATATATTGGGGTTGGGTTAGGTTAGGTTAGGTTAAGCCTCTTCCGTTAAATTAAAAAGCAACAAAATATACGTAATGATCCGCATTAAGTTTTAGGTTTAGAATATTATATTAAACTTTAGGTGTATTTTATTACATCTTTCAATAGAATTAATGTTAAAATTAAAATTAAAATTAAATATTTTACCATTGAGTTCTATGGGAAAATGAATTTTTAAAAATTCATAACTCCGGAATCTGATGTTTGCCCACAAAATGATTATCACTGAAAGACTCATGTTAAAAGGTATTTTCATATTATATGGGTCCCGACAAAAATTCACCATTCTCTATTGGATTAGAGCCATACATTTTCATATTATTTTTTATTATTATTTATGACATTTTTAAGAGAAAAATTGTTTACATCTAAAATTGGTTATGATAAAAAAGCGGAAAAAAATGAAATTATTTTATTAAATAATCGTGACATAAATAAAAAAGTAAATAATCAATAAAAAGGCAATAAAAAGTATCATTAAATGAATTATATCAAAAGATATATACAGATACGTCAAAGTTTAATGCCATATGTGTATTTTATTGTGAATGATTTAAACCTAAACATGTGCATATCATATTCGTATTAAAATACACGAATGTCATTAAATTTGGACGCATCTGTAACATTAGTATTTTACATTAAATCATTACAAAAACATTAAATGATCATCGAATAAATGATAAATGATAAATATTCATCGGATATGTAATCATTATGCTTAAAATATAAGAAAATATCGAATGATATTATTGAATGTGATGATAAAGTAATACCTCTGAAATACTAAAATGTCCTGAAATCGCGACTTTTTCTGTGCGATCACATTCTGTACTTTAATTGAAAGATTCGTATCTTCAGAATTCAGTACTCCCGTTTCACTGAACCATCCCTTTCTGAATGAATCCATCGCTTTCCTCTTTAATCAGTATAAAAACACCACAATTTTCTTTTATAAATGTATAAAATACAAATTAAAACGTAAATTAATTATTAAAAATCACTTTTAACAGTTTATTATTAGAATTAATTCGAATGTTATAAAAGGGCAGTTAATGTTTTACTAAACATGAGTTTCTAATGCTTTTAGAATGAGACACTATAAACAGAGACTGCGGCAATGGACAGAGCCAATCATATGTTTCATTGAAATGTTCACAAATATCAGTGTCGCATATGCCCATTTAAACATCGAAACTCTTTATTTACATATTCCGAAACTGTTCTTTTATATGATGATCGCACATTCACGTCCTCTCTTTTGTTTAAAGACATTTTTTTTAATTCAATGAAAGCATATCCCACATTATTATTTAAATAAATCTCTAATGAAATCTCTAATGAAATCTCTATAATAATCTCAGATTAAAGGTGAGTGATGAATTTCTAATCATAGATTTATCGAATGATCATTCGATTCTCTTTAATGTTTAAAAAAAGTGATTTTATCTGTGCTCAAAAATTTTAAAATCGTATAATGCAAAAACTGTTTTTATTATTTTTCCTAATACCGTATGACCTCACATTTTAGATACTGTCTTATATGTGGTGTGCGCAGAGAATGGGTCTTTTCTTTATTCCTCTTTAGTATATTTTTAAAAAAATCTGAAAAAACTTTCGTCCCCCGCTATAAGACCCGTCTAAAAAGCGGGATATGACTATATTTTTAATGAAAATGCGATTATAAAATAAAAGTTAAAAATTTGGCCTTAAATTAGAAATTTGTGATTCTCAGAGTGTAGTAAACATAAACGACATTTACTAACATAAAATAGCATTGAAATGTGAGTATATAAAGTACTATTATAAGCACAGCATCTGTAAAAATGTTGAATTATGATAATGCAATAAAAATAGGCATATGTCTACATGTGGAGGATTCACCGGTACCGTGAAAGTAGTGATAAACAGTGATAGGGACGAAAACGATAATACTGAAGGTCATTGTGATATATAAATTGATATTTTATCATTAT
>JAQIXB010000014.1:0-47044 GCA_034697405.1 Mesoplophora pulchra | reverse complement strand
TATACCTCGAGGTATAGGACCCCCCACTCAAACTTCGCGATATAAGACCAGTGCTCTTATGTGAGGTAAAACGGTAAGAGATTTAAGACAATGACTAAAGAAAGGTATTTTAGGATATGTCCAGAATTTTTTAATAAATTATTTAATTTTTAATTATTTTAATAAAATGTTTATTTATTTAATGTAAAATACAGTAAATTCTCCATAATTTCACACTTTTGGAACCCCAATTTTTAGGATGTGAAATTAAAAAATGCGAAATTAAAGAGTGATTAAATTTTTGTTACTTAATTTTGTAGATAATTTTAGTTAATTATGATGTTAATAGGATTTATTTTCGATAAATAATTTTTTAAATAAAAATATTTATTAAAAACAGCATTTATATTGATATTTTAGTTTTAAAAAATTTACTTTAATTTTATTGAAAAAATTAGCATTTTTATTTGTATTTTTGACGATTGTGGAATTATAGAATGTGCTTTAATATTAGTTTATGTGAACGTTTTCTAAAAGTTGTGAATGTGATAATATGAAATGTGAATTTATTCCCTATACTAAAGTATAGGGAATAAATTCATATTAACACATTTAACATTAGCACACAGCATGTGTGAAATTATAGAAAGTTCACTGTATTAAAATTGTTTTACCGTTTAACCACACATGTAAGCACTGATCTTATATCGTGAGGGGTGACAATGTTTTTAAAATTAAAAAAGTGCTCATTTGAGCTCCACTTTATGACCCCGTATATACATATAATACGTTCAATTAATATTAAACGGTTAATATGCATTCATTTGTAATAATTTTAAAACTTAAATATTTTTAAAAATTAATATACAATTATTTAAACATAACATTAATTATTAGCATTATAAAAAATTATAATAAAATGAAAAAAGATTTAAATTTTAAATATTTAATAATCACAAATTTAAAAAATAACCTAATTATTTATTTTAAAGTATTTATTAATTACTAATTATTATTATTATTAATTATTTATTTTTTTTAATTATTTACGTAATTTATGATTTCTCATTTTTTTGGGGGGTATTATAAGGTGAGGTATGATCATTTTTTTTTGATTTATTTAAAATAATCATTTCAAAATTTGCGATATAAGACCCGGTTTTATACCTCGAGGTATATGTTCCCCCACTCATATCTCGCGATATAAGATCAGTGCTTACATGAGGGGTAAAACGATATTTGTTTTAAAAATATAAGTATATATGTACAATGTTTTGATAAATTATATTCAAAAGTGACAGAATTTCTCATTAAAAGATAGGTAAAGTTCAGTCACATGATAGAATATAAAATGTCAAAATACTGTATTTATAAGTTTTTTGATTTTAAAATTAAAATATAATTATAAAAAACAAAATGCTACAGTTTTATAACGAAACATCGGACCACAGTTTTCAAATAAAGAGGGAAATTGAAATTCTCTATTATTATATTTCATAAAAATAATAAACCTTTGATTTTATAATTACACAAAAAATTATAATTAACTTTAAAAGTATACAATGCATGTCGCTATTAATTAACTAATTTTTCTTTATGTTTTTTAAGTTAAATTACTTTTTTTTATTAATTTATATAAAAGTTTCATTAAAATACATTATTATGTATATTTTAATAAAAAAAATTATTTCACTCCATATACATGTATAGTCTCTTTTAGAATCACTCTTAATTAATTGTGAAAACTGTATAATTGTATATGTAGCGCCATCTCTATTTATAGAATTGAAATATTAAATATAGAGAAAGATCCAAAGACACAATGTTTCACTCTATAATTACTGTATTAGATACCATTAAGCCTATAATTCCATTTTAATACGAATATGCTATACGCATGCTTACGTTTAAGGCATCCATAATAAAATGCAATAATAGGCTTAAAGGTATCTAATACAGTATTTACAATTTATATATGACTCTTTTTTCCTCTTTTGAGAAAAGGAAATTTTTTTTTATTATTTCATTATACACATATATGCTAAGATGAGTTAAGTTTAGGTCTACGATAGTGATAGAACGGTCAAAAAATGATGAAATAACGTAATATTTGTAATATTCGTACATTTCTAACTGTGGATTAATCGTATTTCCATTTATAATTAAAAATAATTTTATTTTTATACATTCGATTCTCTATACTCGATTTTGTCATTATTCGATTATGGGAACTTCTTAATTATGAAAACATTGTTGAGAGTCCTAAACCATTTATATACAAATAATGTCCGATTCTGGGAACACCTGTTTCTCGATTATGGCAACATTTTTACAATTTCCAATAAATATTTGATAATGTAAAATTTTCTCGATTTTGTAAACTTTTATATATGACACTAAAAATGTTTTTAAACATATAAATGCATATGATTGGATTTATTTTTTTCATGGACATATGTAAATATAATACTTATCCATGAAAAAAGTAAATTCAATTATAATATGTACCCTTTTATAATATAAATTTTATTTAAATACAGTGTATTTTCTGAATTTTATTAATTTTTGAATAACAAACAGCGTTATATGCGTTATATGTTTCGATTATAAAAAAATTAAAAAATACTATTTTTAAATATTAAATAACATATTTATTAAACATTTAAATAAATAAAAGAGTTAATAAATTATAATAATAATGAATTATAGGCCTTTGTAATTGCCATAAATTTTATAAATTTATTAAATTAAATAATTTAATTGTTGTTATTTCTGAGGTATTTAATTAATACCAATATTAGAAATAACTTTTTATTATTTAATTTAGTATTTTATTTAGTAAACATGTCTTTTATACTATTTTCTTGATTTTGGAAATTTCTCGATTATGACAACACATTTTCTTTACCAAAATAATTGTCAAAATCGAGAACAGAGTGTATACAATTCTCTAATCTTTAATTATCTATATTTTTCCGCTGATTATTTCTCAAAAATCTAAAGCAATGATAAAAGAGCGTAAAAATGAAATTTATTTTTTTAATTTTTTTAATTATTTAATGCGCTAATTTTTTTACTGTAATTTAAAGTGTTCGATTATTAAAAAGTCATACGATATATTTTTGCGCACATCTCTATTGATATACTATCACTGTACAATATACAGTATTTACATGTAAATTGTAATGATTATATTTATTTATATATATTCAGAGATTTATGAAAAACATTTTACCGTAATATAAACGCCGGTATCTTAAAACATATATAATTTTATAGTTTTAAAATTATTAAATTATTTATAAATTTTGTAATAAATAATATAATAAATTATATGAACGAATAAAGTATCAAAATGCACACGAATATATTGAATCGTGCGTCTGTATTAAGAGTAAATTATAAATTAAAAAATTAAATGCAAAAAATTAATAATTAATATTATTAAATATTCAGTCTCCAGTTTCATGCATCACACGAATTCCATTATTATCATCGTGTTCTTTGAAATGCTCAGAAAAACGATTACAGAGATCATTTGCAAACGGCAGTGGTAAATTATAATGTTTTTTAAATGAAAAATTCAGATAATAAAATATGTGACATTTAAAGGTGACAATGATTTGGTGGTGATCGGATCGGGTCCCGGGGGTTATGTCGCGGCGATTAAAGCGGCTCAATTGGGAATGAAAGTATCACATTCACTTTCACTATCACATTCACTATCACTATTACTATTACATTCACCATTACATGATTCTATTTTTATCTAAATTCAACTCTTATTTAACACTTAAGCACCGCACATTATTAATTAAATTTACATCATTAATTTTTATCACTTAATTTTGCAATAATCATTCAAAAACATTATGAATTTACCATTTTTTATATTTTATTTTGTAACACACTGTATACAGAGAAAGGATTAGTTAAGTCATTTTTTGCAATTAATTAACACGTGAAAATAGTATTCTCGTTATATGTACATAAATACACTCTGTTTTCGATTTTGGCAACGATTTTGGCAAATAAAATGTGTTGCCATAATCAAGAAATGTCCAAAATCGAGAAAATAATTTAAAAAATAGTTTATAGTTTATTCAATAAAATGTTAAAATAAATGCAAAACAATTATTTATTAATATTTTTTATTTAATATTAATTAAATAATACAATAGATATGTTTATTATATAAAATATAACAAATTTTTGCATTTTATTTTAATATATTAAAGTTTAAAGAGAGGGGTCAATGGATATATTAATATTTGTATTTTCCATTCAAAGGAATGAATTATTTTTGGCATTTATCATTTTATTAAAACATTTAATTGACATTCAAAAACATTTAAATTATCATTTTATATAAAAAATAGCTATTAACTGATTTTAATTTATATTTTATTTATAAAAATATGTACTTTATTAAGTAACATGTGCATATACATTGTATTTCCATAATTATGACCATGACGCACCCCATTTTATAGTATTATTTGTGTTTGGCATGCCATCAGATGAGGGATATAATTAAAGAAAATAACTGTATGTAAAAATATTTATGTCAAAAAAAATTAGCGCAATTTTTCGATAGATGCCAAAATTAAAAAATTTTTACATTATAAAGTATGCTTTGGGAATTGTAAAAGTATTGCCATAATCGAGAAACAGCTGTTCCCAAAATCGAGAATTATTATCATTATTTAGTATATAAATGGTTTGGGATTTTTAAAATTGTTGCCATAATCAAGAAATTGCCATAATCGAGTGATGCCAAAATTGAGAACAGAGTGTATTGCATTACAAAACATAACTTAAATATGCATTTTTCTGTAAAAATTGAATTTATATTAATTG
Source organism: Mesoplophora pulchra (assembly GCA_034697405.1). Classification (NCBI taxonomy): domain Eukaryota; kingdom Metazoa; phylum Arthropoda; class Arachnida; order Sarcoptiformes; family Mesoplophoridae; genus Mesoplophora; species Mesoplophora pulchra. The sequence continues at coordinate 42,205 of JAQIXB010000014.1, read as the reverse complement.
AAAGTGAATGTACAGACCGTATGCGTGGAAAAGAATGACACCTTAGGAGGCACGTGTCTCAATATCGGATGCATACCGTCAAAAGCATTATTACATAATTCTCATTTATATCATTTGGCACATTCGAATGATCTTAAGAGTCGGGGAATTGAATGTAATTCTTAACTTTTTAAGTCATTTTTTAAAATGTTTTATCATTTTTATTTAAATATGTATATTTAAAAATTTAATTAAATTTAAAAATATGCATTAATTTTGAATTAACTTTAATTACTTAAACATTAATTATTGAAATGGAACGTCATAAAATTAATTTTTTAAATATACATAAATACAATAAAAGCTCTACAAAACGGACAGTGTTCCGAACAGGATTTGCCTCCTTTTTAAAGAGGTTTCCATATTGTAAAAGTCCCTATATTAACCATGGTAAAAAATTTTATTTTTAATCATTTTTACGAATCGTAAATTAAACAGACACTTTTTGATTGAAAATTTTGTAGCATATTTTTTTAAAATTATTAGTTAATTTAATTAAAATATTTAATAAACAATACATACATTAATGAAATTATTTAAAAAATTTAAGTAAAATTTTAGGTTCTACGTCATTATAGCGCCTGACAAACTTAGCGCCTGCAAAGTTAGCGCCTGAGAAACTCATATATCGCGAAAAGTGATCACTTTTTTAAAATTAAAAAGTGCTCATTTGAAAGGTCTTATTTATTATTTTTTAAAATTTTATTAAATTTTTTAAAATAAATGCTAATATTGTCAGGCGCTAACATTGACAGGCGCTAATCTGATGGTCTTCGAAATTTTAAATATTTTGAGTAAAACTTTAAAACTTTGTCCGTTCAGCAGATTCTGGTTATATTATAATACAATATATTTTCGAAAAAATCTTCGTTTTGTAGAGGTTATACTATACATTTATAATTTTTAAAAAATTATAGTAATTATTTTAATATTTAAAATCATTAAATTCATAAAATTATTTTAAAAATTTTAAAATAAACATTTTATTATTAATGATATCAGTCGATGGTCTTCGTCTAAATCTGGAAACATTAATGGACCAAAAGCGAAGTGCGGTTAAAGCATTAACATCGGGAATCGCACAGTTATTTAAGAATAATAAGGTTTTTATACATATAAATATAAAACTTTTAATGACTGAAATATTAATTAAAATTAATTAATTTGTTAATTATGCATTTAATAATTATGATGAAAGGTGACCCATGTTCAGGGTCATGGCAAAATTACGGGAAAGAATGAAGTGACCGCATTAAAAGCTGATGGTTCGAGTGAAGTGATAAAAACTAAAAATATTTTAATAGCATCGGGTTCTGAAGTAACACCTTTTCCAGGAATTGAGGTATGTGCTATCTTTAAGTAGTTTTTAGTAATACGTAATAAAATGTATGTTTAAATTTTAATTAAAATACTTATTTAGATCGACGAAAGAACAATAGTATCATCGACAGGAGCCCTTTCATTAGAAAATGTGCCCAAAAAAATGATCGTTATTGGCGCGGGTGTAATAGGGTTAGAGTTAGGGTCAGTATGGTCACGACTCGGATCTGAAGTCATTGCAATAGAATTTTTAGGTCATATCGGAGGTGTCGGTATTGATATGGAAATTTCCAAATCATTTGAAAAGATTCTCAAAAAACAGGGATTAAATTTTAAATTAAATACTAAAGTTACGGGTGCGTCACGATCCAATGATAAAATTAATGTGAATATTGAATCTGTAAATGGCGATAAAAGTGAAACGGTGAATATGACAAAAATAATTCATTTCATAATTAATCTTTCGTTAACTGTTATCATATGCATGAATAATTTATATTTAAAAACGTTAACTAAATATTAAATTATAAATATTGAATTTTAACTACAAATACAGTGCGATCAAATTTTTCTGCACTATTTATATACTAAAAATATTTATTTTATTTATTATATTTATTCATTTATATTTATGAACATTATATACAATACGATGTTATGTCATGTTTCGCATATGCATTTCATGCGTAAATTAAGCATTATAAAATCATTTCATCACATGAAACACTACAGCATTACAAAAATATTTTGAATCACACTGTATACGAAGCATTACACATTTATATGTATATATGCAATCATTTTATAAAACAATTGATTTTTAAGATGATCATTCTATACACAAATATTATATAAATTTATAAATATTTAAATTCATATTTATTATAAATTAAGGATAATAAATGCATAAAAATGCTTTAAAATTTGAAATTTTAGTTAAAATATGTATTTAAATATACATTCAGATCGAATGCGATGTTCTATTAGTATGTGTCGGCCGAAGACCATACCTAAATAATTTAGGGCTCGAAAATGTGGGCATTGAAAAGGATGAACGCGGACGGATTAAAGTAAATTCCCGATTTCAAACGAACATACCAAAGTAAAGATGAGAATTAATTCATAAATATAAATAATATTTGATTTTAGTATATACGCGATCGGTGACTGTGTTCCCGGGCCAATGTTAGCACATAAAGCAGAGGATGAAGGAATAGTGTGTGTCGAGGGAATAGCGGGAGGACCCGTACATATTGACTATAATTGCGTTCCGTCAGTTATTTATACACATCCTGAAGTGGCATGGGTCGGCCAATCTGAAGAACAACTGAAATCTCAGGTGATAATTTTAAGTTAATTTTAATAAGAATTTTATCGTAATATTTATCGTAAATGTCAGAATGTGGCGTATAAAATAGGAAAGTTCCCAATGCTCGCAAATAGCAGAGCGAAAACGAATAAAGACTCTGAGGGAATGGTGAAAATCATTGGTGATAAAGCAACAGATAGGATTTTGGGCGCGCATATAATCGGAGGGGTATTGTTTTTGATTAAAATGTGATAAAAGTGTGAATTAATTTGAGAATATTTTGTGAATATTGAGGTCGCGGGTGAACTCATAAATGAGGCAGCATTAGCAATGGAATATGGTGCATCGTGTGAAGACGTGGCCCGAGTGTGTCATGCGCATCCGGTAAATTCATTATATTTCAATTATGGATTATTTTCATTAATATTTATATTATATATTAATATATGTGTGATATAATTTTCTAAATGTAAATAATTAAAATTTCACAGACGTGCGGAGAGGCATTTCGAGAGGCGAATTTAGCAGCATATTTTGGAAAAGCGATTAATTTTTAATGCAAAACAATTAATTGAAAATGTTTTTAAATTTAGTAAAAAATTAAGTATTTTTAACTCTTCTTTTTAATCGGCGATATTTTATGTGAACATTATTTACATAATATATAATAGCGCCATAGTCACTAATATTAGTAATAAAAGAAAAATCATTAAAATTAATTAAAAATAATTTACATTTTTTATCATTAAAAATGCAATTCATGTAAAATGAAATGTAATTATGGATCAATATCTTTAATCTTTTGTTTTATACAAAGGATACAGTGAAAGAAATTACATATTAATATATAATTATTATATATAAATATACATAAAATGTTTTATTTTTAACGATTAACAATACATTATTTAAATTATAATTTACCTTTTATCACAGCGGTCATTTATTTTTATTTACTTTAAATTTAACTTAAAAATTGGGTTAATATGAAATCATTTATGCTTAAATTTTGTGTAAAAATATATTTATCTTTTAAATGGCAGTGCGGTCCTAAATAAGAAAAGGTCATTTTGAGGGATCATTCGTTAATTTGAATTTAGGTGAATATTCATTACTTTGGAATAGCCTTATTTAATGAAAAATTTTGACAGATTTTTTTTTTTTTTGATGGAGGAGGATTTTGGTGGTACTAGCACTGGTGCTAGTACTTGTTTAGCACGAAAGTTGCATCCATTATATAGCAATAAGTATAGGGCTGCGCATAATAAATAAATTTTTATTAAACGCATATTTATAAAGAATTTTTTTCTTTTTTTGGAATTTTCTTTAATAATTTATTTTCATTAATAATTTAGGATAAAATAGGCATATATACATAAATACATATTAAATATTCACAAATATCCACTACGGTTTAATTATAATTATATAAAGTAATAATGTATATAATGTCGCCATTTAGCAGCTGCGTAAAGTCACGTATAATTATAAAAATGAAATGCAAAATGTGCACTTAAATTTTCCATTTTAATACTATTTTTATAGAGATTTTTAAGCGCAAAGCATTTGCAAAGTATTTGCATCGCTGATTCTAAATATTTACAAAAATGTAACTTTAAAATCACTTTAATCGCATTTTAATTATTAATATAAAATTTATTCTTTTGAAGTTCATTACTCTTAACAATTTTCTTAAAAAATATTTGGCCTAAAATTATATATACCTATACCCGGTTTCGTTATAAACATAAATAGACTGTGTTCAAAGTCAGCCATAAATATAAAACTATGCTCTAATCTAGTTTTTTACGAGAAATTCCTTCATAATAACTGGTCCTAGTAATTGCCAAAGGAAATCTCTTAAATACTTTTAAATATGCTCAAAATTTAGTATCAATATAAAGTTTAAATATAAATACAATCTTTAAACGGACAACAGATATATGAATAAATAAACACATTTAAAAATGTCAAAAAATTTCATCATATGTGTCATTGTTGCGTTTGCGGCATACGCATGGATTCAGCGCATTCATCATGTCAATGGATTCATTATTTTTGTCGGTAATTCAACGGCATGTAATGCCTGTGATGAGCCCTCCACTTATTCAGGACGTAACGTCCTGTGCTGTTTGGGATTTAGTAAATGCTGTGGGTATGTCACCATTTAACTAAAATTAACTAAAATTATTCAATAAATTTTGTGCATTGTATATTCATCATTTTTTAATTAATAATATTTATTTATTGTCAGACCCAATTCTATAGATGAAGCATCAGTGACTGCAGCACCCGCATAATCTTTACTTTACATGAGTGATTCTTTAAGTTATAGAATAAAACAACACTTAAGTATAATATATAATAAAAAATTTTAAAAAATGTAAAATTTATTACATAAAAAATTAATATTTTTAATATTTAATAATCTGTAAAATAATATTTTTAAATGTTTCTATTTATTGTTGTATTTTTTCTAACATTTGTAATACCTGTTCAAAGAGAGAATTTATATAAAATTTTATTAATTAATTTTATTAAAACGTTTGAAAATTATTTTTAAGTCATACCTCAACCATTGTTGGTCTGTGCTTTTTTCTATACTCAGTGCAAATGCGTGATGTTTTAAAAAGTTCATGGGATGTGTTCTCATTCCATTGCCCTGCGGCGGTATCAATAAAAGTATTAATTAATAAACTGTCATCCTCTTCATGATCATTAATCTTTTCTTCGATATACGAAAGAATGTCAGCATCATCACGTCCCTCATCGTATGGTAATAGCCCCGTTAATAGTTCGAGTAAAACCACACCGAAACTGAAAGAGTCCAGTTTTACACTGATATCCCCGCGATATGCTTCGGGCGCCATATACACAGACGTCCCTATGACCGTCGCTGTCGCTGTGGAATTACCCGCACCGCACGATCCGATCCGCGTTAAGCCGAAATCACCGACACGCGGATTATACGATGCATCCACTAATATATTGGCACTTTTTATGTCTCTATGCACATATGGTTTCTCCCCATATGTGTGTAAATAGCAAATTCCACGCGCAGTACCAATTGCTATTGAAACGCGCTTTTCCCATGACAGAGGCGGCGTATTGTCAATGCACGCGATGCGGTCCAATAACGAACCGTTCGGCATATAATCGTACACTATACACAATGAGGGTCCGTCTAAACATACACCGCTCAAAGAAAGTAAATTCTTATGCCGGAATTTACTCATTATGTTTAATTCAGTAATAAACTGTTTTATAAAATCAGTTTTAAGTACTTTTATGGCAATAAATTTACTGCGATCATTATCAGTTAAATGCCCGCGAAACACAGCGCCAAATGCCCCTTCGCCTATCTTTGTACCGCCCTTTGATACACTATTTTCATCGAAATTATTCGTCACTAATTTAAGATCACAGTATGAGTATTTCATTATATCACAGTCAATATCATTGCAATTAATTTCGGCTAAATTCAGATCGGAAAATACCGATTCAATTGGAGCCGTCGGAGTTAATGTTCGAAAATGTGATGCATTTTCACATTTATTATTAATATCAGAATCTAACACTTTTGTGGTCATTTGACTATAGTTTGTTAATGTGTTACCATTATCATTATTATTTATTGAATTAATCTCTCTTTTAACAGAATCAATGTGAAGGATTTCAGTACATACATAATCCGCGGCGCGATATAATTGACATTCACATAAATAATCAATAAAAGTGCCGATCGTAACTCTTTTACGACCGTACGTGCCCCAAAAGTCGAGTAATGCCTGTGTCGGGCTACCGCCGGACACGTGCTTTTGTTGCTCCAAAAGAGCGATATTCGCAGCGCTTAAAACATATCCCTCACCATTTTCACCCTTTCTTATGACTGATGCTAAATGTTTCCATGAATCACCTGTGTCCAGAATCAGCGATAAATGACCACGATTCAGAGACGGAATATGACGCAATTCCGTCGTTAATGTCATTTCTTTCGGTCGATTCATTTTTACATCATTATCAATCATTATCAATGTTCAAATTAAAAGCGTTATTTCGTGTCATCGTTTTTGAAAAAACATTTTATAAAAATATAAAAATTATCATAATAAATAAATTTTAAAAATTAATTAAAATGAACATTTTGAATAATTTAATGACACAAAAATTGTGTTTACGTTTTCATATGAAAAACACAATTTAATAATAAAAACACATGTCACATGTTTTCGTGCGACAATTGTCCGATGGTGATGCTCATGGTACAGCGCATGGCCGCGGTGTGTCTCTACTCTCAGATGCTAATGATGTGAACAAAACATTGAACCAATGATTGTGGTGAATTTAAAGAGAGTCTAAAGACTAAAATTTACACATAAATATCGTCATTAAAATTTCAATTTTAAAATGGAAAATGTCATGAAAATCAATAATGCGGAAAAAGAGGAAAAAGTTTATTACGAAAGCATTGTTTTTTCAAATAATTATTATAATTAAAGTAATTAATGTAAAATATGTATTTTTTAAAATATAATTATTAAATAAATTTTTCAAAATTATTAATAACAAAATTTAACGCATTATTTAACTCAAATGTCACTGTTTAATTATTTTTATTTTTCATTTATAATTATAATGATATGAAAAATGAATTTTTAAAATTAATTTTTTCATTTAAAAATTTAAATATTATTAAACATGAAAAGAGAGAAAATCGTTTGAAATGAATTTTATTTTTCATTTAAAGAATTTAATTTATAATATAAAATGAATGATGAATGTATTTATGATTAAAAAAGAGGAGAAAATGCATACTGAAAATACAAAAGAAATTAATTAACAATTTACTGTTCTCATATTGTAAATGTCCGAAAATTTCTCACATTTCTATATGCATACATATGTGTGATAATGTGCGTATTGTATTGGAAAGGGTTTGCTGAATGCGAATCACCCGATGACGTCGTAATTTATGTACGCTGAGAGTATGTGCGTTGTATGTAATGAGAATGCGCATTAAAAGCATTTTCATTCACATTGAAGTGAATGTGAGCGGCATTGTGTATGTCTATGCACAGCATTAAAACAGCACTAAAACTAAAAATTGTGACTGAAAACTCTTTATTAATCATCATAAAATCACATAATGGGTAAGTCATTTGACACCGCATGATTTGTTTATCACTGATTATCAATCGTTATTACACTGAATTAAGTTTTTAGTGTATAAAAATGGCTAAAAATTGTAAAAATGATAGAATTTAGTCATACATAAGGGTAAAGTTTCCCGCGCAGTGTATGTTAGTATCCCATTGAAATACATTGCACTGCATTTTCGCTGTGTATAGTATGTGCATATATACATACATGTGAAATGATAATAATAATTTTTGATAATAGTGTGTCATTAAAAATGATACCATAGCGGATGCATGAGTGAATTTGAAAGGGTATGTTTATAGTATGATTCGCAATGAGATGCACGTTGTGTCTAACAGTGTCTAACAGTGTGTTTCATAGTGTTTTTCTCACTCTTTTGGCATTCATCTCCAAATGCCCAATTTTTCAAAGTCCCGTTTATGGTGTCTTTGAATAGTGAACAAAAGCGGGGAGTCACTTCTATCGGCATCACAACACACTGTGTTACAGCGAATGGTCCAATGAGAGCCCACATAACATTCTCGATCCCGCATGAGCAGCCAATCAGAGAGTCTCATAGTGGTGTGGACAATGAAAGCACATAGTACTGAGATGAGTCTACAGCCTTCTCTCTGCTCACTCTAAATCTATTATATAGCAATATATTGTTAATGCCTTTGCCATTGAAAGTGTATGTACGCTGTTTTCAGTGTATGTATGCTGTGCCTGTGCTATGCTATAGCTATAGCAATGAGAGCTATAGCTTTGGCTCTCATTGCTATAGCTATAGCAATAGCTTCAGCCTAAAGCTTTGATTAATTGAGACCATTTAAGACCCGACCATTGAGAGAATGAATGCGAAAGTGAAAGAAAAAGTGAGCATTGAGTGGCACAGTGCCAGACCTGTGCATGCATTGAACACTATACACACATTGATACATATCATCATTACGATGACACTCATCTCTTTCCGAAGCGATTGACATTCGCACGTGAATTTTTCACTTTTTAAATGTAAAATTCGTTTTATTTCGCATTATGCCATTATGCCATGGTATATAGAGGGGGATGCTGAGCACTGCACTAACGCTATATAATGAAACTCAAAATGGGCGTGGGGGGCATGGGGGGCGACACTGCTTTGAGATGGCCTCCATAGTGCTTAAAAGTACACTCTGCTCAGGGGATGTTCACTATGAACAACTATTAAATGAGAAAAATATCTCTATAATTATGGCCCTTTAAGATATTGGCCTCTCTTTAGTGCTCTTTTGTGTGTCGCATGTACTTTTTTATTCGAACATCTTCACTATGGGTATAGTGTGACATTTAAATGCGTGAACGGAGATGAAAAGAGATGAGCATTGTGCTTTGTTAAGGGACTGCGTGTGCATAGTGTATGTATAGTGACACTTTAGTGAAATCAATATTTTTGAGAAATTGTGATTTCCGCAAAAAATCAATCGCTTATGTTTTGCGTTTCATACATGCGCTTTTAATTGTAAACCTCTAATATAATGCATTCACATACAAATCCTTTACTATATAATCACCATACATTCACTATGCATTCACCATACATTCACTATGCATTCGCTATATATTCGCCTTTAGTCTTTCGATTATATTTCAATCGTTCGCTCATTCATTCACATCGAATATTAAATACGCTTTTCATACGCACGCTTTATATACAGACAATGCTATGACAGTGCAATGCCATTCCTTTTCTCTTTTAATTGTTTTTTGTCTTTAATTTTCTCTCTCAATTATCATGATAATTGAATGATGTCCATTATCACGATGATGACAATGATGTCATGATTTTGATGGTGTTTATAATGATATTTATGATATTTATTAATTCGTACAGAATATGCTGAGTATCAACATGCAATGGCACAACATGCTGCACACGCATTATCCAACAGTAATCAGCTGCATCCTGCGATGGCGCAAATTCCCATGTCTCAAATGCTGTCCGCGGGTCTCAATCTCACTGTAAGACTATGATGCTATTCTCACGCATTCACAGCCATTCTAATCTCTGCTCTTTTCAGGTTATGTCCGCGGGACATTTAAATAGTAACGCGGGACACCACCAATTAGCCACTCCGAGCGGACACCATGTTATGTATACCAATGTACAAACAACAGGTGGTGGTGGTGGCGGCGGCGGTGGGGGTGGGGGCGGCGGTGGCGGCGGAGGTGGTGGCGGTAGCCATAGCCACGGACACGGTCCCCAAAGCCATAAAAAGCAGAAAAAGCCGAAAGTGAATAAAGACGGAGTGCCTGCGCCTAAAAGAGCCACGACCGCGTATATTAACTTTACCCAATGGTATAGAGAGGAATTAAAGAAATCGGGAAGACCCATACCAAAGGTAACACTACCATTTTGATTTATATGATGATATATTTGCTTTATCTTTGTTTTGCATATAAAGATTGGTGATTTCGGTAAAGAATGCGCAGGAAAATGGAACACAATGGCCGAAGACGATAAAAAGCCGTTTTTAGAAACAGCGGCGCGCGATAGAGAGAGATATAAGAGGGAAATGGCCATATTCAAACCGGCACGTGATGCAAATAAACCGAAACGGCCGGGGACAGCATTCATGCTTTTCATGGGTGATTTTAGGAAAGAAATGGCGGGGAAAGAGCCTGAGGGTGGTGTCGCAGCTTTGGCCAAATTAGGGGGTGAGCGATGGAGGAATATGACTGAAGAGGATAAACGTCCGTATGTTGAGAAACAAAATGAGGAAAAGATTCGTTATGAGGCTTCAATGGAAGAGTATCGCCGAAAGGTATTGTTGTGCCGTGCGATTGTTGATTGATTTATATATTGAGATTGTAATTAACGCATTGTTAATCTTTGCTAATCTTTGCTAATCATGTTCCTTGTCTTAAATTCACGCTGCTTTTTGCTCAGAAGGCACAGCAGCCTAAGGGCAAGGTACTAGTACATGTCAATCTTAGCTTATAATTGCTTAGACTGTGCTGTTGATTTGAATGTTAATGGCTGATAACTGAATAGGGAGCACCCGGAGTTGGACCGTCACCAAAACAGGCACGACTGTCCACTGAAGGGTCAGAGAATGACGAATCGGACAGTACCGGAGGAGAGGGGGGACATCACTCGAATGAAATCTCAGGACGTCATCCGTCATCGAATATGATCGCGAAACAAAACGTATCGACGCCTTCGCCCGCATCATCATCCCCTCCTACGCAGTTGTCGATGACCCCGAGTCCCGGAGGAGCATCAGGACAGCAGCAACAAAGTATAGCAAATTCGAACAACAATATGCATACATCATTATTACCACCAATAAGTATTCCAATATCTTTATCTAATGCTGTTACAGCATCACACGCCTCTGCACTAATGGCCGGTTACACCCAACACTCATTCCCCACGAATTTTGGTCATCCCGGAGCAGGGGGAGTTCTTTCAGGGACTGCATCAGCCCCCAATTATAATCAGGCACACGCTCACACTGGGAACATGGCGCAGGGCACATCACCCTATTTACCGACGGGTGCCGCGGGTACATATTCACATTATTCTTGGAATTGATGATGATTCGAATCACACGTTAATTCTCAGCGCATCCGTACGCAACCATTTTATGAGAGACATTTGCAAAACATATACATGTGATCTCTCATTATTTCTCTTTAATTATTAATTAATTATACATTAATTACATTCATAAAAAAAAACATTTACAAATTTTTTGAATGCACATTCATAAAATGCCACCATAACACCGCGAAAATCATTATGTAGAAATATATTACACTATTAATTTGCAAAATGATTAATTATAATTCATTGATACATTCATTCAAAAAAATTGATCATTCATTTACATATATTAAAGACAAAAACAATGAAAAAACATAACATAATAGAAACTTAAAAAAGTTAATAATAATTCTTTAAAATCTTTTATGTTATATATAATTACAAAAAAAAATTCGTATATTGTTGTACTGTGATGATGATAATGATAATGCATTCTCAGAGTTCATTTTAGTATTTCCTTTTAACAAATATTTGATTTTAGGGATTATATATATCATTTTAATATAAAATTGGAAAATGAACACAATTAGAGTATGAAAATAGTTTTTAAAAATATAATTTCATACTCTGCAATCTTTTAATTGTTTTATAATATACAAATAAATAAATTTTATATATATATATATATTTATATATATATAAAACAAAAAATATGCGTCTATGGTGTTACCCCACCACCACTAGTCCTTCAATGGTATTAAAAAAAAATATGCTAAAACAATATATATATATATTAAAACGAATTAAATTGAACGGAGAATGTTTTTTTAGTAATAACGGAGGGAAAATACTATTACACTATTACATAATGAGAGGGAAAAGTTCGAGATTTTTAGCCAAATATTGTATACAATATACAGCCCATTGAAGTGTATTAATTATTTTTAATTTTTAACCTCAAAAATCCATCACTAAATATATCATCCGCGTCATGAAACACAATACAATCGCATACATTAATTCGTTAATTTTCGTTTTATTTCCATTACTTTCTGAATGTATCATTTTAGTTGTATTTAATAATTATTTTTTGATTCACTTTTTTCATTCATAATTAATTTTTTCATTGTAATTTACTTACTATAAGTGTATAATCAGTGTACACCTTACGCAGTATGTAAACATTTATATATATATATGTATATGTAATATATATGTATGTATAAATGTACTAAAAATATATAAATATTTACTACGAATGTAACTTAATTACTGTTTAGGTTTTTAATAACTCATGATTACCATTTTTTAAATAGAAATTTTCATTATTCTTTAACTGTGTATTAATACAATATTTTTAACCATTGAATGAAATGGAAAGACCATTGATTAATTCGCACAAAAAATTCATTGCAAATTTCAGAGCCTTTTCTTTACTTTTATCACTTTAATCATCGAAAATGATCATTTTATTATAATTATTATTATTATTAATATATATATATATATTTATAAATATATATATTCCCATAATGTACAAAAAAGCCATATATTATAATATATATATGCCGCAGGGTAATATTTAAAAAAATATTAACATGTTTTTTAGGATATTAAATACAATATAATCCTAATTTTGCAGTATGCGATTTTGACCTTTTGATAATTGAATTAAAGAATTTTTAAATAAATATGACCTCAAAATTATTTTGGTCATCCCCATGATCATATTAAGCATTTTGTAAATATTCTGTCATCATTCGTGAGGCATTTACGAAATGAATGATTAACACACTAAAAAATGATTTAAAAATGAAATTAATTGAGAAATATACAATTATAAAGTTATATATTTATAATTTTTTTATATTTTTTAGTGTAATATTTCCGTCGTTAAATAACAAAATTGTTATAATGAATAATTTAAAAGAAATATATATTACGGATATGATATAATATTCATATTTCTTTAAAATATGCCATAAAAGTAATGGTTTTTGCATATTCTTTTCTCATTATTTCAATTATGTGCAAATGTTACATAAAATATGATTAATTAACTTATTTCTAATGAATTGTATTTCGAATCACAGAATCTTCATATAAAATAAGAAATTTATAAATTCTTTAGTTTTTTATTTATTAATTATTTTATAAATGAATTTTATTAAAATATTTGGTTAAAATGCGTGCTCTTTTTATGTATATTATAAATAAGAAAATGCCAAAATTTAAATTTCTTAAAAATGTTATATGTTTTAAAGGAAATGATAAGAAAATTTTAAAATTTCGATGCAAATTTTTAATTCATTTTAATTTTAAAAATAATTCCATTGAAAAGAGAATGATTTTTATTGAAATTTTTAAAAATAAATTTATATGAATGTATTGAAAAATGTGGGTATTTATAAATATCTAAATTTAATGAATACATAAAATAAAAGTTCATATTAAAGTAGTTAAGCTAGTTTGCAGTAGTTGATGTTAGTTGATGCTATTTTGCGTTACTTTAGTTTAGTTTACCTTAGTTTGCATTAATTCATAGTTCATATTCACATTTAGATTACAGTTTATTTGACATTTTTATTAAGAATATGACCAAAATATTTGGAAACATTTTGCGGATGTTTTTAACGCATTTTTATAAAATTCGATAAAAATATGAAAGAAATTTATGGATAAAAAAGTGATTTCCATCATATGATAACAGTGTATGTGTCTATGGGGTTCCGGTGAAAGCAAAAAACACGTCAAAAGTCTCATTATGCAATTATCATTTTTAAATTTATAATTTTAAAATATTAAAGTAATTTACATGACGGATGTTAATTAAATACGCTTTTATATGAACGCATTTTCCAAATATATATGCATATATTCAATTCATTTCCTATATTCACATATTTTCGTATAAAAACTGCGAATGATTTAAGCATTTTAATACCGCATAAACCCTAAAACATTCTCTGAAACATGTCTGCGCCCATCATTTAACCATCATTTAATCGTGAAATTTCCACGAAAATATTTCGATATCATTATGTATTTTTAAATTTATCACATTTATGGCATGTTAATTCATAGCCGTATTTTAATTGTAACATTTAATGTATAAAAAGTTATATTAAATTCGCATAAAGTTATTACTGTAATATTATAAATGCCATTAAATAATTAACAATAATTATCATCACAAAAAATGTAAAATTTAAGTTTTTTAATGTTCGAAATTCATTCATTCATTCGATTCATTTCTAATTTATTTCAATGATCTCAAAATGCATCATAAAATGCTTTTTAAGTTTCGTTTCGACCGTCGTATCACAGCATTAACATGCGCATCATTCACCATTACAATGCTATTATCATATTGAAATGTGCATATTTTTGTGTTTAAAATATTTACATAAATAAATGATTATAATTAAATAAATTATATTTATATGTGAATTATTATATAAAAAGTAATTTCATATAAAATTCATTTTCATATATATTAAAATATAATTTAATATATTAATTAATTAAAAATCACATGTGACTTTTGAACATTTTCAATATAAATTCATAAAAATGATTAAACGCATTGTATTTAATGATATGCATATATTGAAACATTCATTAAAATCGCATGTAATTTATCAGTCATCGAATTCATCAGCGAATGAATTAATAGCTAATGATGTATCATTAGTATCATCACAGTCTCTTCCGATAATGACACATCGACAATTACCACATTCTGATAAATTCAATGAAAAGGTGACACCACCGAAAGATGTTTGGATCGAGAATATGAATACATCGAAATGCATAAAATTGGGAATGACGCAATTACACCCTTTAATATTTGGGGTGTTTCCACGCGCTGATTTCATTCAAAAGAACGTAAAATGGCAACAATTGTATCGAAAGGTCAATTACTTGAGGCTCAACACACGCTCTGAAATGCCCGGCGGTGGTCGAAAGCCATGGCCACAAAAGGGCACGGGACGCGCACGTCAGGGATCTGTGAGAGCACCGCATTGGAAAAACGGAGGATGGGCCCATGGGCCGAGAGGACCGCGGACATACTTTTATTTATTACCATTTTTTGATCGTATCCATGGCTTAACATCGACATTATCAGCAAAACTCTCACAGAATGACCTTAAAATAGTGGATTCATTCGATTCATTTCCATCCGAAGATCCTAAGTTTTTAGAGAAATTCTGTGATGAGAGGGGATGGGGTCCGTCCGTTCTTTTCGTGGATAAACACGATATTATGCCCAAAAACATATCAATGGCATCATATTATATAAATCATATTAATTTAATGCCCGTCTATGGTTTAAATGTATATTCTATGCTTAAACATGAGACTTTAGTTTTGACGATTGCGGCCGTCGAAGAAATCGAAGAAAAATTACTCTTTCATTTGTCACGGAATGACCTTAAAAATGTCATTTATAAATACCGTCCGCCGCCGGTTTTAAGAGTCTAATATTATATATATATGTATATTCATATAAAATATGCTAAAATTTTAAATTAAAAATTTCAATAAAATTATTAAAATCACATTTTTAAGCATTTAAAAATTATTGAAAATGTTTTGGCATTTATTAGTTTGAAATTAATTTTATTATTTACGTTTATTTTAAATAAAAATGTTTAATTTTCAAATATTTTTTAGATCATTTTTAAAATTAATTTTATTAAATTTTTGCAATCATAGTATGTAAATATTAAATATTTTTTAATTAAAATTTTCATGTCAATAATTTTATTTATTTTATAAATTATTTTTAAGACATATGTAAATTCAAAAGAAAAAGTCACGTGAATACTTTTAAATTTTCATATCTTTTATTATTTAACATATTCTAAAGTATTATATATCAAATTAAAGCTAAAGAATTAGAAAATTTAAAAATTAAAAGATAATTTTAAAATATTTAATTTTTTTAAAAAATTACATAAAATCTGAATATGACGGAAACTAATATTTAAAATTTTTAATTACTGTCAAAATCAACTTTAAGCCTACTTTTGCATTTTAATACGGATGCTTTAAACGTGAGCATGCGTATAGTATATTCGTATTGAAATGCAAAAGTAGGCTTAAAGTTGATTTTGACAGTAAATATTTTTTATATTAATTTGTTACTGTCGTTTATCCTTTTTTAGTTTCCATACCATTTTTTAGTAAAAACAAAAAATTATTTTAAATTTAAACTTTTACTGTAATCACGGATTTATGAGAGATATTTTGCAGATGAATTAGGATAGAATTCTACTTTCTATGAGGTCACACAACAATTACAACAATTACGTTCAATTTGGTATGACTTTACTAAACTCTCTCTATAGATGAACACAGGAAAATAATAACTAATCGTAGACCTAACCTAACCTAACATCCCCTATGTAAGGAAATCCCGTGTTCATCTATAGAGAGGGTTACTAAGTAAAGTCGTACCAAAGTCTGAGTTTTACGCCAAAAGTATATTTTAATACGAACATGAAATGCGCATGTCCATGATTAAGTCATTCACAATAAAATGCACTTTTAGCGTTAACTCAGACTTTACTGTATGTGGAGAATTCCACCATATCATGTCATATCACATTATGTTATTTAAACATGTGATATGCAATGATCAGAGATGGGATTATTGCGGAATTCCGCATCTACGAAAACGTATCTGAATCGTGCGGAAACAAAGTAATGTATACGAATCAAGTAATAAGGACCTCATTTATGCATTCAAATTTTTTCGGAAATTCCGAAATTCACTGTTTTTCCGCATAATTCCGCAAAAGTCCGCATTAAAGAATATTTCCGCATTTTCTCCGCATTTTCATGATTTTTATAAAATAATATACGATTTTTGACCGTTTTTAATATATTTATCAAAATTTTTTTTATAATTTTTTATTTTACACTTTTCTTGGGCTTTATTTTTATAATTTGAGAAAATATAAATTTATAATGAAAAATTGTAATAAAAAAAAGTAAATTAGTACTGTGAATGAACGTTTATAACGCGGATTTTACAGTGTAAAGAGGTAAATAAGTATGATAAGAATTTGTAATTTGTAATAAACATCCCCACGTGTTTATTAAAGAGGCATTTACAAATATTTTTATAAATGAAATTTTTTTAAATGAATATTTTTAAAAAATGTTTACAAAAGTAATAAAAAAACAAATCGAACCCCAAAAAACAGGAAAAAGTAAATTTGCTTTTTTTATTTGGAGTAAAATGAACCAAAAAAGCAAATTTTTTTTGTGTCAAAGATCATAATTTTTATAGATGTAAACACATATTTAATTATTACACTATTACACATTGTACTTTGATATTTCTTAAGAAAAAAAGGCTTTTTATGGCTATTTTAGGTCCCTAGTTATACTAGTTAGAGACACAATATCTTAGAAATTATCCCAAAAGTGACTTTTAAACAGGGAATTTAATGGTTATGCACTAATCACATAAAACATTTGAGACCCATTGTTATTCCCGATTTTCCCAAATTTATTAAATTTTAATTTAAATCCCGAAAAGTTCCCGATAAATCTCGTAAACTCCCGAATATGCTAATTTTTGTCAATATTCTGCAGTGAAGAATCTGCACTAAAAGTGCATTAATAGTTAAATGATCTAAATATTTGGCCGATTTTTTTAAAAAAATATTTTATATTTTTAAACATATAAATAAAATGACTAAGGCTATGTTCGCAGTGAGTGGATAATCCTTTAGGATAATACTATCGGATAGAAATTATGCACTTCGAACAGGATTGGGATAGAAAATGAGGATAAAAATCTATCCCGATATTACACTGGATTTTATCATGATATATAACTGAGCATGCGCAGTTGTATGGTCATGTATGTAAAACTGGTTTCACTATTCAATCCTATCCTATCCTGTATTGGACTACGAACGCGATTCAGGATAATGCTATTATCTCTATTTCTATCCTAAAAGGATTATCCACAGAGTGCGAACATAGCCTAAATGTGTGCGCATATTTTGCAATAAAATCACTAATAATGGCAAAATGCCTTTTTTGCTTTTATATGATTTCAAAATGTTCCTTTACTCCCCCTTTGCATTTTTATTTTACTTTTATTTAAAAAATGTAAAATGTAAAGGAAAAATTTGAAATATTTAAGATAAAAATATTGTCTAAGAAATTATTGAGCATCATTTTAAACAAATTTCAATGAATTTATAAAATTTTTAGAAAAAGTGAATGTTTATTCATAAACAATATTTTTAACCAAAGATAATATCGAAAAATAAGAATTATTACACTCATTTTTAAAATTAGTACATTACAATGTAATTTCTTTTGAATATACGTTATATACGCGCATGATTAATAGTGCACTCTCTGCTAAACTACAAAAAATGTACTAATTTTAAAAATGAGTGTAAATATAACATTAATAATTATAATTTGAATTTTTAAAAATTAACAGAATTTGTTTAATCATGATTATAGCCCGATTTTATTGATTTTTTGTTTCAGAGATTTGTAACTCTTTCTTTAGTTTATAATCACGTTATGAGCACGTGTTCATGTGCAATGTCTTAATATGGGGGAATCCATATCTCGTTCATGTTAAGAGTAATAAAATTACAAAAATTTACTTAATATTAGTTTTATCAATATTTTGGGATCCCCCCTTAAGAGCTCACTGACGTCACATATAGAGATATATACCGCGAAACCGTTAATTTTTGTATGTCCAAATTGACCGGATGCGGTCATTATATTTGTGCACATATTACTCTTTTGAGTTAGGTTGGGATAGGTTAGGTTGATTCGTTTGTTGCTTTAATGAAAAATGACTAAAAAGTGATTAAATTATATGTCATGTGTAAACGATTTACGGGGTAAATCTATATGCATGACGTCAGAGAGCTATCGGGGAATGTGCCCGAATTTTGACATTGAAATATGTTAAAATAGAGCATATATTTATATATAACGTAATTTATGGATTAGTTTTAATATTAAACATAAATTGATAATTTTTTAATTTATGCTGAATTTTAAATATAAATTTTGATCATTTCCGGTCATAAACTTAATTCATGTATATTTGTAATGTACTCAATGAGAGCTTTTCATAGATATACATATTGATAGATTTCGTGACAATTCTAATCGGTTATTTGATCACTTCCGGTAACCGAATTTCCGGTATATTTGTAATGTCAATATGAAAATCACGAATGAAGACACATTTTTGAAAACATTAGGCCATGAATAACGTATTACGAAACAGCGATACATATGCTATTGTTACTATGGAAACAATAGGTAAAGATGCGTACACACGAAGACACTTGACATGGATTTCTGAGCAAAAATCCAAGTGAATTCACCCGTATTTTCGCATAAAACTATCGCTTACATAAAGTCAAGTGTCTGTTTACGTTCATGTCATTGCTTCAGCATGGCATTTACTTGGAATTTTGCTACGATTTGGTGTGTGTGAACATAGCTTAAGAATTTAAGTTTTGAAAAATGTGTCTTCATTCGTGATTCTCATAATAATAAGGCCTTTCTATTGATATATCATATGCAACAGACCGATATAGATTTTTTAGTGCTAAAATGTGATGTATAAAATTATATTTAAAATTATGATTAAAATTATGAAAACACTTTTCATGAATCATAACATTTTAAAAAATAAAAAATTCAATAGAAATGAATGCATATTTTATTTTATTTATTTATTACTATCTTTATATTAACTAAAAAAGTAGTATGAGAACATAGGAACCTCTACAAAGCGAAAGTCTTTTTATACTAAAAAAATTTGCGGCCGAAGGGGTCCTCTCTGTAGAGGTTTTACTGTATATAAATATGAGTATGTAATATCCTTATTTTATCATAATCTGTATTTCAGTCATTGAAACGCTCATATCAAATAATTATTATATATATAAATGAATTTATGTTTTAATTAAAAATATAAGAAAATTCCGATGTGATAAACATATTTTTTTATAAAATTTTAATGATAAATTATAATTTTAATTAAAAATATAAAAAATTCATTTTTTGAATATTTCTAAATCATGGGAAATAAATGATTAATATTTTTTCAGAATTTTAACATAAAATATAATGCATTTCTGTAATTAGTGCGATAATTGCGCATAAATTCTCTTTAATAATAAAATGAGAGATATAATTCTTTATATAAAAAACGATAATTTTCGCACAAAATTTTAATGTATTTTTGTTATTCATTTACATATTAAAGATTTATGATGTATTTAATGATAAAACTTTTTTTACTGAATTAATGAGATGTCATTATTAAGTACAAAATTAAAATATTTTCCTTTAAATTATTGTAAAACAATAACGTTATCATTAAATAATAAAATAAATAAATATGAAAATAGCGATATATTATCAGTGAGAATATCGAACGCATCGAAAACGCATACGGAAAATGCAAAAAATAATGCGAATAAATTATTGGGCTCTGCAATAGTATCGATCGCAACGATCGGAGGAATCGCTCTTTACATTCATAGACATGTTTATGATGCAAAAGAAATCGAAAGTGTAAAACACGATGATAATAAAAGAGAATACGGAAATGAAATTAAAGGCCTTAAGTTTTATACGCGAAAAGACGTCGCAAAACATAACGGTCAAAGTTCAGAACGAATTTGGGTCTCATATCGCAGCGGCGTCTATGACATAACGGAGTTTATCGGTCATCATCCGGGAGGTGATAAGATACTGATCGGTGCGGGCGGTGCTTTAGAACCCTTTTGGAGCATATACGCCGTTCATAATGACGAACGTATTCTCAAATTATTAGAAAATTATCGCATCGGAAATCTCTCATTCGACGATCGCGAACTATTAACAGAACCGAATGATCCATACTCAAATGACCCAAAACGACATCCGTCATTAAACATCCGTTCACTAAAACCATTTAATGCTGAGCCCCCTTTGGCTATTATCGTCGATAGTTTCTTAACTCCAAAGTAATCACTAATTACTGTATAATCCTTAATTATCCTTTACATGAATATTTACATGAATATGCCTCAATATTTACTTTTTTAAACTTAAATTTTAGTGAATTATTTTTTGTGCGTAATCATTTACCTGTTCCTATGATCGATGCCAATGATTATGAACTCGAAATTGAAGGATATGGCCTCAAACAGTGTCACACATTAACGCTCAAAGATCTCAAAAGTAAATTCAAAAAACATTATATCACTGCGACAATACAATGCGCAGGAAATCGACGCTCAGAAATGAATAAAGTATTTTTTTGCATTTTTAGAGCTCAAATTTCTTAAATTAAATTAAATTTTATGCATTTATTAATAATCCAAAGGTCAAAGAAGTAAAAGGCCTTTCATGGGATGCGGCAGCGATTAGCACCGCACAATGGGGCGGCGCACGTCTCATCGATGTGCTTAAAGAATGCGGTGCTGATTTTAATGACCCCCGAATAAAACACGTTCAATTTGAAGGCTATGACTATGACCCGACATCGATGCATTACGGCGCATCGATTATCTCTGATATCGTAATTATGCACTTAATTTTTTTCATAATAATTTCTCAGATGAATATTATGTGAATATTATGTTAAAATTAAGGAAACAGTTTTACGTAATGATAAATTCATATGATTAATTAATATTTTTTAATTTATTCATTTCATAAAATGCAAATTAATAGTCTGTGACATAATATATTAATTATATTTAAAATGTAAAAATTAAGCATAATTACGCATTTAGGCATTAGACCCAAAATCGGAGTTTTTATTAGCATATGAAATGAATGGTGTGGAAATTCCCCGTGACCATGGGTATCCCGTGCGGTTAATCGCTCCGGGAATTGTCGGCGCACGTAATGTAAAATGGTTAAAGCGCATTATGTTAAGTGATTGTGAAAGTGATAGTCATTGGCAAAAACGCGATTATAAAGGGTTTTCTCCGAATATCGATTGGGATAATGTCGATTTTGATAAATCATTGGCCATAACGGAAACACCCGTTCAGTCTGCGATTTGTGAGCCTATTAATGGCCAAAGTGTGAATGTGAATGACGACGGCACTATTAAAATGCGGGGCTATGCATGGAGCGGCGGCGGTAAAAAGATCATGAGAGTCGATGTGTCTGCTGATAATGGAAGGAATTGGGTCACAGCGGACTTAACTCATGAATCAACGCCCATTAATCGCACATGGGCATGGACAATATGGGAGGTGATTCTAAACTTTAATTAAAATTATAATGCGACTCATATATGAAAAACCTGTTTTTTGACACATTTTCAAATTTATTACTTTACATTATCAGTCACAAAAACACTTTATTTTTTAATTAAAATTTTAAATAATGCAACAATTAAATTACACATGCATTTTACATAAATATTTTAATTATTTTTTATTATAATACGAATTTTTATCAATTAATTGAAGAATTTAATGTTAAAATGAATTTCAGGTAAAAATTCCAATAGAAAAGGGATGGAAAAAGGGTGATCGCATTGAATTGACATGTAAAGCTATTGATTCGTGTTACAATGTTCAGCCCGAAAATTTTGATCCGATTTGGAATTTGAGAGGAGTCTTAGGAAATGCATGGAACAGAATTCACATTCAATTGCAATAAATCGTATTTTTCTAATCTTTAATTGCATTTTATGTCATAAATAAAAAATTATGCTTTTCCCATAAAAAGTCAATAAAATTATTTTTTATAATTATTTAAAAAATTAATTTTATAATGATATGCGAATTATTTATGTAAAAATATTAACGTTTAAAAAATGAGATTAATATAATGATAAAACATTTTAAAAATAATCAGAATAAAACAGTATATAATTTTTAATAATTTTATAATCTTTTGAAAGTTTAATGCTTTAAATATACATATATGTATTTTTATATTTAAATTATATATGTAAACTAAAAGATAAGACTATTTTAGTGGAATCAGATTTAATTGTATTAATATTTAAAATAAAATAATAAAATGTTAATCATATTTTAAAATATTAAATATAATTATAATTAAAGATAATTAATTTCAAAGTGATTACTGTTATAATTTTGTACATTTTTAAATATTTTTCACACATTTTTAGTGCACCAAAACTTTTATTTATTTTTATTACAAATAAATAACAATATTAATTTTTTTGCATATAATAACTTTTAAAAGTTAATTTAATTTAATTTTGACAATAAAATTAGCAGCATGTAAATTTGTCTAAATTCCCTCATTATAAACTTAATTATTTTTTATTTCAATTTTTAAAAAATTATTTAATAATTTAAGTAAAAATTTGATTTTAAAAAAATTAAATTAATATAAAAGAGAAAAGTGCATATAACTAATTTTAAAATAATCACTATAAATTAAAGTAATACTTTTAATTTAAAAATTTAAATGTTAAAATAATTGAATTTTAAAATAATATGAATTCTTTTGATAGTAAATGCCAAAATAACTTTTTTGTGTTTTGCATTTTATATTTATGTTTAAAACACATGCGCATTTTAAATATAAATTAAAATACAAAATGAGTTAACTTTTGGCTTTTAATGTATTTTAATTTTAAAATGCCTGAAATACGCTTTAATTAATGTGCAGATCCGATTTAGTTGAGATTCGCAGTCACTAAACTCGCAACCATTGTGTTTGAGAATTATCTTTTTAATCCCTAATCCGTGATAAAATGCTAATCCCACTTTTTCACCACAGTTGAGATTCGCCGAAAAAATATAATCATTCATAGAATTTTGTTGCTTTTCGCAGATTTTTGAAATTAATATAAATAAATAGTCATTTTTACAATCATTTTAATTAATAATTTCATTTTATTATAATTATATAAATATACTACATATAGTACATATAAAATAAAAATATATATTATATGTCCTTATATTGTTTTAAAATAAATCATTGTGTTTAATTCGAATATTTTTGTTATTTAAATGACTTTTATAATACAGTATATTCACTTTTATTTTAGACTGTGTGCACGCGCATGTGCGTTTCTATGCGTAAGTATATGTTTATAATGCTTAACACATAAAAGTGAATATACTGTAGAATCAGAATTACACCAAAAACTATAAGTTTAAACAGTGTACTTTGAGAATGACTAAGAAAAAAATGTCTAATTTGAAAATGTCTAATTTGAAAATGTCTAAAATTGAAAACACACATTGTATATATTAGTAATAGTAAAAAACATATATAATACATTAGAAACACTTTTAAGATAATCCCTGATTTCCATTCCCTAAGTGCATACATTACTCTATAGATATTTTAAAAAATTTTTACACATTTTCAGAATTAACCGTTTAAACAAATATCATTCGCATATCTCTAATTATAATTTGGGTCATCCCCTATAAAGCTCATTGGCTTCACGTAAATCGTTTGATTAATGCTGCTGTACCGATTTCGCAAATATTGTATCTGAGAATAGATTACGACCGTACCATAGCTTAGTAACAGTGACGATCGCCTATAGTCGGGAGTATTGACCAATGGAATCACTATTAGAATCATGTCTATATTTAGAACATAAATAATATAATAATATAATAATATAAATATACACTAAAATGTTTTAATCTTTAAACACACTAAAAATTATGTTTATTTATTTTCTGAACACCGTAATGAAGTCGATGAGTTTTCGAATGGGGACCCAATTTTTATTATAAATAAAATTTTAGTATGAAATGATCGATTTATTTTAAATAATTTCAAAGAACTTTTTGAGATCCATAAAAGTGTCTCTAAAAGTTTGTAATGTGAGTGTTAATATTAACCATTTTAAGAAAGGATTTAATGTAAAATTAAAACGAACTCTAAACATTGTGGGGTCATCATACATACATTTTATGTCATTCTCATGCTTAAGAATCACGCAATTTTTTTACACGAAATGTTCATTCATATGTAATGTGACATAAAAACATTAAAAAAGTATTATTTTGTTTTTTAAATATTTTTATTTATTAAATACAGTGAAACCTCTTAAGCGGACAGTGTCCGCTGAGCAACAGACTACGTGTCCGCTTAAAAAAGGTGTCCGCTTAAGAGAGTCCATAAATAGAGGTTTTACTGTATTTATTAAAATAACAATTAAATTTTTAATATTTTTATGAAAATTTAAAGACATATACAGTTGAACTTCCCTGAGACGGAATCGAATGGTGACTGAGGATCTTCCGTCTTAGGGACCTTTGACTGTAATACCTTTGAGGTAATTGTATTTCCAACTTTAGTTTGCATAAAAGTATATGATTTAATAAAATAAAAATTAAAAAATTAATGTTTAATGTGTAATATATTATTAATAATATACAGAGTCCTGAAAAATGATTTTTGCATTTTTTAATATCAAAATATTTTGCAAAAATGATTAAATAAATGTTCATATGAGTAACATAAGCGTCGTATTTTTTTAGTATAATGTAATATAAATGAAAATCAAAAAATGATTGTTAAATATGAAATTTGTGACAAAAGTTTTTAAATTTTTAATTTTAATAAAAATAACATAAATGTTAAAATTTACTTATTTTTGAGTTAAATGTTTTTACGTTTAAAAATGGGCATTTATGCTTCTTTTTGACACTATTAATTGCTTTATTCTAAAAATGTATAAAAATAAATGAAATTTAATTTTTGAATAAACGTTTACGATATTATGATTCTGAATTATAATTTTATTATATAATCGTACAGTTTATAATGTTAATTTTTTATTTTTTAAAAATACTGAAATAATAAATGTAAACATAATTATTATAAAATAAAAAACGTAAAAGAAAATGAAAGAAATCGAATGTAATGAAAGAGCACATTTTGGTATTTAAAGAGAGAAATCGTTATTCTTATTTTTTTGGGCCATATATAGATCCAAATCATCGTCTAATTCTTCAGCCGTCGGAATATTCTTATCACGATCTTCGGTCTTTTTACGTTTATTATTATCTTTATCTGAATTCACAAATGTTTTATTTTTCGATGCACCGTTTGATGCTAAAGAGATTCTCATATTACGTCCGTCTAAAGCCACACCGTCCAATGCTTTCATAGCATCCAATGCGTGTTTTGATTCATTAAACATCACGATCCCATCTCCTGATGGTCGACCGTCAGAATTTAGAATGATTTTTGCTTTTTTTATATCCCCAAAAACTTCGAATAAATCCCTTATGTCTTTATTCGTTACGCCATAATATAAATTCGTTATTTTTAATACGCATTTAGGATCAGCGTCATCATCACAATCACCATCATCATCGGCTTCAGCCATAGCTTTGGACCGTTTAAATCGTATATTTCGTGCGTCTAAAGAATCCTTCGGTGGTAAATCACGATCCTTATATCCGATTCTGTTTTTTGATTTTTTCATATCCGCGAATGCATCGATATTTTCTTTTACAATGATATCATCCAATGACATGTCAATTTTATTCGCCATTTTCGTTAATGATAATTATGAAATAATTATTAACGGATAATGAATGATTTTTTAATTTTAATAATTAAATGATGATGCACCACAATACATGTGCGCGAAAACACCATACGCATGTGCGTAAACTAAAGATGCGCATATGCTATACATTCATTGGAATCTATTCATTTACGAACATTTTTAAAGTCATTTCATTCGCATTTAAAAATATTTTCAGATTTTTATTTTATAATAAAAAAGTCACAAAATTAGAATCATATATTTAATGATTTGAGAATCTATGAATGATTTTGGGAATGAATTGACTTTTCCGCGGATACGACACTTAAATGTACATGTATTAAACTGAGTTTTAAATGAATCTCTAAAGAGTTTAAAGAGACCTATGGTATAATGTGCGAATTTCATAATGAATTTCGAGAAAATTCAAACGCATGCGCATCATCATAAAATCATAATGATGATGTTATAATTATGTTAAAAGAATATGATTTATAAATTTTCTCATTAAATCTTAAATTTTAATTCATAATTAAATTATAAATATTTATTAATTATAAAATTTATTAATTTTATACATTTAATTGTCATAAATAATAATATGAAAATGGACGGTGATAATTCAGTGCCATCATCATCTAATGTTAATGATGACGAAAATGAAAATGATGATAATTCTAATGATGAAATGCCACCTTTGGAGGATATAAAAGAATCATATGAAAACGTTAAAAACAAAAAGATAATAATCGATAAAAATGAGAAAAAAGAGCATAAATTAACAGATGATGGTTATATCGATATTCTCGATAATGGCGATCTCTTAAAGAAAGTGATTATAGCGGGAGACAGAGACAAACCACGTCCTGAAAGAGGCTGTACCGTAACCATTAAAATCACTACGAAATTATATGACACTCAAACTATAGTTGAATCTGACACTTATGAATCTATTGACATCGTCATTGGGGACTGTGACATTATTCAGGGATTGGATTTAGCGATACCTCTCATGGAACAAAACGAAACCGCGGATGTGATCGTTAAATCACGATTCGCCTATGGTAAAATGGGAAAAGACAAAGACATTCCTCCACAGGCGACACTCCAATTTGAGATTCACCTTTTGTCTGTTCAATGGAATGACGAAGATACGGTCATTCCCATAAAAGAGCGGATCCGCATCGGTATTTTGCATTACATTTTCATTGAATAAAATGAATATGATTTAAGAGCATAAACATTTACCTAAATTATGAACATATGTTTATGTGACAATTGTCATGATTTAGATTTTAATGATATGTTCATAATGAAGTAAATGCGTGTGTTCATAGATAAGGGAATGTTTCTAAAGAGTGATTGTATTAAAGGGAATCGTAAAAAAGAGAGAGGGAATTTCTGGTTTTTGAGAGGCGATTATTCCACAGCGATTCAGAGCTATAAAAGCGCTTTGAATTATTTGGATATAAAAGAGTATGATGATGAAAGTGAAAGTAAAACACCATCGGATGATGCAAATGAATCAGTGACTAAAGACATTGAAATGATAATAGAATTACGATCCGCGGCATTTAACAATTTAGCGGCGGCACAAATGAAAGTCGACGCTTTAGATGCGGCATTAAAGTCCGTGGACAGTGCCCTTATGACACAACCGGAAAATGTGAAGGCTCTGTTTAGAAAGGGTAAGATCCATGCATCGAAAGGCGATTTGGACATAGCCATAGAAACAATGAATAAAGCGCTGTCATTTGAAAAGGATAATAAAGTGATTCATCAGGAATTAGCTAAACTCATCTCAAAACGAAAGGTTCAGCTGAAAGAAGAGCGCGATATGTACAAACGAATGTTACGATTGGATAAATCAGATGATAATGAAAAAGGTAATAAATTAACATTTAAAAAAAATTGGTTAAAATGGGGAATGATCGGGGCCTTTGTTGCTGCAGTGGGAAGTGTCACCGCATATAAATTTGTCCATTAAATGCTATTATCGCATTCACTGTTTCAATATGATGGTTTCACGTGTGAGTAATGTTAACACATCTCTTTCCATTTGTATTGTGATATATATATGTATATGTATTAATTAATATTTTTACATTTTCACGAAAATATGTTTTTATATTTAATCAAATTTTAGATTTATTTTATTTCTGAATATAGATATTAATATTTTCGGTTTCAATTTTTTATTATAATACAATAAATTAAAAATTATATGCTTAAATAAAATATATATATAAATATATATATATTTTAAATTTTAAAATATAATAAAAAATATTTTATTTAAAATTAATTGGAATTTTTTATCATTTTTTATGTATTTTATGAATAACTGATTTTCACATTTGTTATTCCTCTGCCATTAATGCACATATTATCAGAATAAACAATGTTAATGCATTGCGGGTTTAAGATTCGAATGCATAATCCATAAATTGAATTCAATTCACAACGGTTTCCCCGAAATATATTGTTACATCCGATTAATCCTTTGTAAACACCGTTATTACGCGAAACATTTATATTTCGGTCAAAGTTCAAATGATTATCAGAATAATCTGCGGACATATGTCTTTTATTGGGTCTGTTTTTTCGCATCGTTTTTCTTTCATTATCATTTCTATTCCCTGATAATTGATAATATTGAGTCCGCACCTAAAAAATTAAGAAATTTTATATTAAAAATTTGTTAAATGCTTTCATTATTAACTTCGATTCCATTCATTGATGAATATCGACCGATATTTCTTTCAATGATATAATTATCTCCGTTTAGAGAAATCCATCGCCGTGAATATCGAAGAAATCCCGACCGTGGTACACTCCCATCAAAGAAATTACCTCTGATAATTCCACAGCATGTACCTTCGTATATGTGAATGGCTTTTCCTAAATTAATAGCGAATCCGTTAAATAAAAGATCATTATTGTCACTGCGGTCGATGTATCTATAGATCTGTGGATCTGTTCCTATTGTTATTCCGTTTCCAATATACTGATTCCTTAATCCTGTTCTTTGTATTATTGAATATCTGATGACATTATTATTACTGTTGTTACAGATTAAAATACCATCCTCTTCAATGTTACTAATGTATAAACCATTCAATTGATTAAAATTAGCATCGTTTAAGACGATTCCTTTCTGTGAATTCATTACGCTAAAACCATTTAAAACCCAAAAATTAGCATTTAAATAAAATGCAAATCCCTCATTATTTTCAATGACCGCTTTCTCTGTGCCAAACACACGTATCGGTGCTGATGATAGACCGTTATTAAATGCCATAAAAATTCCCGTATAAATTCCATCTCTTAATTGTATTGAATCCCCCGGAGATGCACGTCTTAAGCTCTCCTGAAATGTCCGCGATGATATCGCAATAAACATTCGCCCATCGATTAATACCATAGAATTACAATAAAAATAAAATGTCAAAAAAATCGTAAATCGCATTTTTAAATATTCTATTTTTACATTTAAAAGTACAATATTTTTAATATAATTTTATTAATAATTAAAAATTTAAATATCTATTTATACATCGTATTTATATAAATATAATTTTTTATCACATTTTTTTAATGCCATTGAATTGAATTATTTTACTATTATTAAATACAATTATGATATATTTATTTTTAATTAAAAATAACATTTTCAAATATAAAATCATAATAATATTAAAAATTCAATAATAAATTTGATCATTTACAAAAGAGTCCCGTTACTAATTTCATGTAAATATTGATTTGAAACTTTTGAAACTTTTAAAAAGTTTACATATGAATAAATATGCGTTTCGTTTTTTAAACATTTTTTATATAAAATTAATCATATTCACAATTATGTCATTCTTTATTCAGTTCGAAACAAATATCATAAATGAGAATTCTATACATTTATTTATTATTTAATAAATAGCATATGTCAAAGTTATAACAGGACTATGGCATGTGCATAGTTCTGTTATGACTTTGATATACGATATATATTTTTCGAGAAATTGGGAATACTCTTATTATTTCTTAATATTATGTATTTATTTATCTCTTATTAATTTCATTAATATTTTCAATATTAATTTCAATTTTCTGTATTAACTTTACCATAGATACTATACAAATTTGTATTCGTCCTAAAATCGTAAAATTCATATTAATTTTTAAAAATTTAAAAGCATAGGTAAAGTATTAAAAGAATTCGCCTAAAAAAGCATGAAAAGTTCCAAAAAAAGCAAATTTCAAAAAAGTTACAATAATTTCTTTTATTCATCTTTAATTTTTTTTAACCAAAATTTTGGTTAAAAAATTTTGAAATTTAAAAAAGTTATAAAAATGATAAAAATTAATTTATGATTTAAAATTGAAAAAAGAAATGTAAAGGAAACTTTTTTAAAAAAATTGATTAAAATATCAAAAAATTACATAAAAAGTTTTGTTTAAAAATCCCAAAAGAGGCAAAAAAAAGTACAAAATAAAAAAAGCAAAAAAAAAGTCAAAATTTTCATGGGTCAAAAACGTCTTATTTTTTTAAATATATTAATGCATAAAAAATATTTCTTTAATATTATTTAAGTAAAAAAGCATTTTCTTAGTTTTATTGTGAATTTAATATTCTCATGATTTTAATATATCTTTTATCAGAGGTGACAAAAGTGCCATTTTTGTTTCGAATGTTTTAAAAGAGATGATGGAATGAGGAAAGGAATTTCCTTTTAAAATTTACCTGAATTTACAGGATAATGCTTCTCATTTCAGAGAAACTTTCGCAGTAAATAATAATAATAATAATATGATATTTAAAAATAAACGTGTGAAATGTGAAAACAGTGCGAATGCGCAATTCAATGACAGTGAATCACAATGAAACACTGACGATTTTAAAGGGAAATATGAACGGTGATGGCATATCCATGCGATAATGTGATTTTAGTGACAGACTCATATAAGGTAATGATACGAATAAAATTCGTATTCAATAAAATGATATTAACGGCGTTTTGATCTAAGGTGTCCCATTATCTTCAATATCCTCCGAAAACGACAAAACTCTATTCTTATTTTGAGTCCCGCGGTGGTAAATTCGAAAGTACCGTATTCTTCGGTTTACAGTACATAATAAAGAGATGGCTTTTGGGTGCTGTTATCACTTTGGAAAAAATCGAAAATGCGAAGAAATTCTGTGATTTGCATTTTAAGCAAAACATATTCAATGAAAAGGGATGGAAATACATTTTGGAACATCACAATGGTCATTTACCATTAAAGATTAAAGCGGTTCCTGAGGGGAGTGTCATTAACACGGGGAATGTGCTTTTTACGGTGGAAAATACCGATGCAAATGTACCATGGTTAACGAATTGGTTCGAAACACTGTTACTCCAATGCTGGTATCCGATCACCGTCGCTACACTCTCACGGTATCAAAAACTACTTTTAGCGAAATATTTACTAAAAACGGCCGATAATTTGGACGTGCTTTTGCTTCAATTACACGATTTCGGTTATCGCGGTGTGTCCTCTGTTGAGGTACTTTTAACTCATAATGGACACAATGATTGAGCACTTTTTTCCTTTATCTAAAGCATGCGGCCATTGGTGGAGCCTCACATTTAGTGAATTTCTTAGGGACGGATACAATCGCGGGTATAATGTTAGTCCGTGAGTATTACGGGTGTGAAATGAGCGGTTTTTCGGTGCCTGCGACAGAACACAGTACGATGACGTCATGGGCCGCGGTGTGTGACGGTGATGAGTTAGCAGCGTGTAAACACATGCTTAAGACGTTTCCCGACGGTGTTCTTTCCGTGGTGAGCGACAGTTATAACATATTCGAATGCTGCAAAAACATTTGGGGCGATGCTCTTAAAGCACAGGTAATAAAACGCGGGGAAAAGGATGGTAATGTTTTAGTGATACGTCCTGATTCAGGTGATCCTATCACTGTATTACCAAAAGTATTAGAAATTCTCGGAAATGCGTTCGGTTTTACCATTAATAGCAAAGGATATAAACTTTTACCGAAGTATATTCGGGTAATTCAGGGCGATGGTATCAGTTACGACAGTTTAAAAGTAATTCTTTCGGTAATTGAAGAGTCAGGATGGAGTACGGCTAATTTAATGTTTGGAAGTGGCGGATCCTTATTACAGCGATTAAACAGAGATACTCAGAAATGCGCTTTTAAATGCAGTTATGCAGTCATTGATGGTATCGGAGTAAATGTGTTTAAAGATCCGGTCACAGATCCGGGAAAATCCTCTAAAAAGGGAATGTTAACATTACAAAGGGTTAAAGACGATGGTGACGAATTTACAACTTTTGAAGAGGGATCGGGTGATCCATCAAAAGATGTATTAATCACTGTGTTTGAAAATGGCAAATTAATTAAAGATTACTCTTTTGAAGATGTACGAGAAAATGCAAAAATTAAAATTAATGACATGAGATTATGATTATATTTATACATTTACAATCATTTCATATATAAAAATGTTATATATTTTTTTAGAATTATCATAAATTTTAAATTCAATGTAATGATTAATAAAACAGAAAATTTTATTATGAAAAAAGTTTATAAAATACATTGATATATATTAACGTTATATAAGTGTTACATATCACTGATGATGGTTTCGATTTCCTCTTTTGTGAACATGTGATATCCACGATCGGATGTCACTGTCGCGACCTCAACATTCGTTGAGCTCAGTTTTTCTTCCATCACCTGTTTTAGTATGTTCAGTACCACTTTAATAGCATCTTTTAACGAAATCGTCTGAAAACACATTTAATAATGATTAAATATAAACATTGCATTGAATAGCATTGAATAGCATTTACTTTGTGAAAAGCCTCCTGAAGCTGTTGTTGTGCCCCTTCGCATCCCGACCCTATAGCTTTAGCATCGCATTGGACATAAGTTCCCGATGGATCCATATGATACAACTGAGGGCCGCGCTCATCGATTCCCGCGAATATAATCGCGACTCCGAAAGGACGACTCATGGCGTTTCCATCATTGTCACTGTCTCCGAATTGAATCGCTAAATTAGACACTGATTGAGTGACACTTTCGACCGTCATTTTCTCATTATAAAGAAACCAATGGTTTTGTGCCTCGACACGTGCTCTGTCCACCATCGTACGTGAATCCGCCATTAAACCGCTGCACGCGCATCCGATGTGACGATCGATTTCCGCGATCTTTTCCGTCGCTGCGGGTTCCATCAGTATCGATGTGACGCGCTTTTCAACCGCTAAAACCACACCCTCCGATGACTGAATACCGATGGCCGTTGACCCGAGCTTTATACACACGAAATTCACATTTAATTAATTTATTGTTTCGTTTTTAAAAACAAAAATTATAATTATAATGTTAATATAATATTAAAAAATACTTTAATCGCTTCAATAGCATATTCCACTTGAAAAAGACGTCCTTCGGGTGAAAAGGTATTCACACCGCGATCGTACTCTGATCGTGTCATAAACATTCTCACGATTTTTGTCTCTGATTTTTAACAAATCTTTGTTATGTTTAAATATATCTCACTTTTTGCAGAGTCACACTTAACAGTGACGTCCAATACCGGTGTATGCGCGAATCTTATCCTAAATAGAGACTGATACGGTCTTTCACTTTACATGTATTCTTTAGTTTAAAATTTAGAAAAAAATTATATTTAAATTTTATAAATTTTAATGTTTAATTATAAAATAATAATCATAAATAAAAATTTTTTGTGAATAAATAATTATATAGAATTAAATTCATATTTTAAATGCTGTAATTATATGCTGTAATAACACTGTTATATAACTTTTACATGAATAAAAAGTTACTTTACACATTACGGCATTTACAATGTAAACGTTATTTTTTTATTAAATATTTTTTTTATTAATCAATTGATTCATTACAAATTATCATACATTTATTAATTTCATTCAAATAATTAACACATTATTTTTTAACCGTTTTCATCATCTGTAAAACATGTGTTAAACACATTAAAACATTAATGTGTTTTTAATAATTTATCATAATTTATCATATTTTATAATATTTCACTCTTTTTTCTTTTGTATTTGTCACTGACCGTATCATAATTAAAAAGTGAAAAATGAAAATGTACAAAAATCGCTCATTATATAAGAGATTATTATATAATGAGAGTTTTCAGATTAATAAATATAATATAAAAGGAAAAGAGCATAATACATTATAAGTATCATATAATGCTGTATAATCATTATGTAATATTTCAATAAAAAATTGAAATTAAAAATGATAAAAATATTTAAAACATTAATAAACACATTTTAATAATATTATTATGAATGAAATTAATAAATACATGAATCATGTGCAAAACATTGTACATCATTTGCCATAAATAACTCCAAAAATGAATGAATGTCTAACATTACGTGTGTGACTATCGATTTTGCAATTCTCTCATTAACAATCAAAGGACATCATCATTGTACATGAGTCTTTAATATTAAATGATTTAAACATTTTTTTATCATTTTTAAAATTTAATAATAAATAATTAAATAAAAAATTTAAATTAAAAAATAAATAATTAACG
Source organism: Mesoplophora pulchra (assembly GCA_034697405.1). Classification (NCBI taxonomy): domain Eukaryota; kingdom Metazoa; phylum Arthropoda; class Arachnida; order Sarcoptiformes; family Mesoplophoridae; genus Mesoplophora; species Mesoplophora pulchra. The sequence continues at coordinate 6,722 of JAQIXB010000014.1, read as the reverse complement.
GTGACGTTTATTGGAAAGAGTATCGGTGTGTGACGCGTGTGAACATTTAAAAGGTATGAAATGATTTCATTTTTAAATGTTTTTCTGTCATATCATTGTAATGATTTCATTTTTTAATATTTTATTTTTATTAAAATATTAAAACATTTTCATTTATAAATAAAATATTAATTTTAAAAATATATATTCATTTTTAATTATATTTATCACATGTTATATTATATAATTAATAAATTTATATTTTTAAAATCATTGATTAAAATATGCCTAAAATATAATATAATTTTAGGATTATATTATAAAATGTTTAATCATTTTCCAAATTCTAAATGTATATTATTAATTAAAATTAAAAATTATTTTATTATGAAACTATTTTCAGGCGAATTATGTGTGAATTATATTTTTATATATATTTTCAAAATAAATTTCAAAATAAACATTTACATTTTGTATAATGTAAATACACATTTTATTACATTCATTTTATTACATTCATTTTAATTATTATATATTTTGATATTTCATTAAAAATATAAAATTAATGTTTATATCATTATAAATTGATACATATTTTAATATTAAAATTTTCAGAGTCCGGAAAAAGATGAATTTTCGGATTTAAGAATGGGTAATAGAATCTGTTGTGTTTGATTTTGAAACATGAAAACGTTTTATACCTCAGAATGTCCATAATCTCCAAAATATAAATAAATAATATATAAATGTATGCATAATCATCGAATTTATGCTCAAATTATGGTCATCGATAATTTTACGGCACAAATGTCATTTTCGGAATTTTTTACAAATAATTTTGAAAATTATGACCATTCTATGATATAAAAAGTTTGTTAATATGTACGAATTAAGCATTAAAGAGGCGTTTTGAAATATACTTATTTATGGGATCCCTGATTTTTAGTGTGACTGAAGGGGCAGAGACCGTCATGTAACCATTTAAGCCTATGAAAGCTAAACATAGATCCTAAATCATTATAAACTAACATGTGACGGGTGTTGATTATCATATCAATTTTTAGCATAATTTCCACATTTTCCATATTTTTCATATTTTCAAAATTCCCTATATTCTATCCTTAAATTTTGTGACACTAAATATTAGTATTATTTTAATACTAATATTATATTTCATCTAAAAATATAAGTAATTCAAAAAATGTAAAATAAATATCATTTTAATTTTTTTGTTTTTTCTCCGATGATCAATTATATTTAGAGTGTTATGTTTTAAGCACATTTTTAGATGCATTTTTAGTGTAAGAATCAAAAATATTCATTTTAAAGCGAAAAATATTTTATTAAAATTTTATAAATTTATTATTTTATTTCTTAATTTTAGTTTAATTTTTATTGCATTTAATATGCATTTTATAGATATAATTTACAAAAATGATAAAAATTTATAATTTTACAAAAAAATAGATTTTACATTTATATTTATATAAAACAATTGAATGCGATTTTTTTTATTATAAAAATATCGATCAATAAATGTCTATTATGTTATGTTAAATTCTATATTAATTTTTAGATTAATCAATACCTGTAATTTACATGTGTTTATATAATTGACTCATATATTGTTTCAAAATAATGAAAATGCCTAATCTTATCTCATGACTCATTTTATATAATATTATGATTCATGAATCATGATATAAGAAAATTCATATTCACATTTTAAAATTAAATTAAGAGACTGCCATATTATTATACCATATTATGCGATATTTACGAATTATTTTTACTGAGAAAGTACTAATTAACACCAAAAATGTAGTTTAATACGAATATGATATACGCATGCTCACGTTTTAAAACATTAACAATAAAATGCATTTTTAGCGGTAATTAGTGCTATCATAGTATAATATAATATTTTAGCTTTGATCTTTAAATTAATTTTAAAATTAAAACATTCGCAAAAAGCGGTATACAAATAATGCATATAAATAATATCATAATACAATTTTTTTATTGATAAATAACAATATTTAATATTTATATACATTATTTGTATTGTACATCATTTGAGGGTTCTTATACCTCGAGGTACTTTTATTTATATATTTATTAAATTTATAATAAAATAATACATTTAAATTATAAATTATAAAATATTAATTTTAATAAAATAATGCATTTAAAATAAATGCAAAAAATTACATACAGTACGTTCAAGCTTAAGGTTTACTCAGTACAAGCGCTAGTGCTATATATAATATATATACTCAATGCAGGCGCCTGCCAGGGCGCCGGTTCTGGGTAAACCTTAACCCTGAACGCACTGTATAATTTCATGTGCAGTTTAGTTTGAATCACCATGTATGTACCAAATATTAATATTATAATAATATTATATTATAATATTATTAATACATAATAATAATGTAGAAATGGATGGTTCTTAAAGAGTTAAAAAATCGCTCATATCTCAGTTACGATCCATAAAAATATTTTTCAATGTTTCTTTAGCTTAGAAAACGTAAGAATTTTTAAGATATAATTATTTATATTTTAGTAAAATTTAGAAATAAACAGATAAAAATATTATTAATTATTAATTTAATTATAAAATTTAAGAAATTGTTAATTAATAAATAATTAAAAATATTTAAGTAAATTATTTTATAATATAAAATAACACATTTTAAAGTAAATTTTATAGAAATTACCATTTGTGTATAATATATAGTGAAAGTTGAATTATTTAATTAAACATGTACATGCGCATATCATGTTTGTAATACTAAATTAAATCATAATTTTGGCGTTAAAATTTTAGAATAAATGTGAATAAAAAATAATAATGAAAATAAAGTAAAATTAAATTTCAATTCAATTAAATTAAATAATAAAACATTAAAACATTATATTTGATGAGAATATCGGTGTGAGTTTTTTTAAATATATTATTAGTATATAATTAATAATATATCGTGTGACCGCTCATAAACAGGAATGCGCATTCCTGTTTATATGCGGTCACGCGATACAATAAATACATAAAACAGAAACTTTCTCATTAAATATATGGACCAATATTTTTTCAAAATAAAAATATTTAATAAACAAATATTTAAATTATTTAAAAAATTTAAGTTAAATTATGAATATTTCGGACAAAAAATTAATATGTTCGTTTGAGAGGTTCTAATTATAGTGTGTTTTCGAAAATGCGTTCTTTTTGTAGCGGTTCCTTTTAATAAGTCTATGGGAGGTATTCGGGCCCTAAATTTCAATTTGTTTTATAGTGTTTCTACAGTTATTTTACAGCTTTTACCACGTGGTATAAGACCCTTTTGATCTCATACAACACTATAAGGCCGATCTAATAAGTGAGGTTAAACTGTAACCGTTTTACAAACACACACATATATTATTAATTATATATATATAATACTATTATCTGAAAGCTGAATGAAGAACACTTTTTCAAAACATTATGCAATGCATAATACGAAACAACAATACTATTTATGCTATGGTTACTATGGAAACAATAGAGCTTAAGTTTGTTTTGAAAAATTGTTCTTCATTCAGCGTTCAGATTATATATGTATACACATATTTATTGATTTGAATCACATTTTACGACAGAATTTTGTTATTTATTGAACTTTTAGTTTATTTTCATATATTTATATTATAAATATATGTTTATTTTATTTTTAAATATTTAATTTTTAGTAAAAATGGATGTTTATACATCAGTGGTGAAAGAACCGAGAGGAATGATCAGAATTATTCAATTGGTAATTATCTCATTTTTATTCAATTTATTCATTGATACATTTATATAATTAATAATTTTAAAAAAACATCATATAAAAATTATATTACAGTGTTCTAATAACATATATATTGTCAATCAAAATATTTAAGGAATGCATAAAATATACTGCAGCGGATTTTCTCTTAGTATGTGCAAAAGATTCAGTGATTTCTTATTTATATTTATATATTAAGAGAAGATCTGCTGCAATTAATGCTATGAATGTGATCATGGGAAAGTGTAATTCTGATATATTATGACGTAATTCATAAAAAAATGTATTTTAATAATAAAATGTCAATTTTTAAGTAAATTAATAAAAGTATTAAATTTTAGGTCTTTGCAATATTAGCATTTGCAACAACATCGGGGTTTGACACTAGTACATCATATAAAATTTCGTGTGCGCCGATTGAACCAAATACTGAACCATATAAAGCGACACAGACTTATATGGTGGAATATCCTTTTAAATTCGGGAATCAGCGTGTTGTGCTGAAACGTGACTGTAACGATACGAAAAGCGATAATACGCAATACTTTAACATGGACTTTTCCAGCAGTGCTCAATTTTTTGTCGCCACAGGAGTTTTGAGTTTTCTGTATTCATTGGGCATTTTAGTACTGTATATCTTTGGGAATAGATATTATGAAACTAATCCCCTCATACCAATAGTAGACTTAGGGGCATCGGCCGTTTTGACCATCTTTTGGTTGTCCGGTGCCTGTGCATGGGCTGCCGGTGTCAGTGATGTCAAATATTATACGGGACCCTCACATCTCATAACATTGACTAATATATGTAATTCTCCTAATGCTACATGCATACCCGACATGGTGGGAAAATGGGCTTCCTTAAACATCTCACTAGTAAATATACTATACATATACTTAAATGTACACCGTGTACCACGGGCTGCACCGAATATGAAATTGCTAGTATAAGGAATTTCAAGCAAATTTTGCTAAAATTTCAATGAATAAAGGGCATTTTATTAAAAAAAAAATTTAAAATTAAAATTTATAAATAATTTTAAATGTTTAAAAACGCATAATGAAAAATATATAAAATTTTTAAATTTTTATAACAAAAAAATATTTTTTGATCATTCTGTATATTTAATCCTATCATGTGATATACCATTGGATTCGGTTTTAAAATATCTTTAAAATGATATATTATATGGCCATACATAGTGATAAACACTTTTATAAAAAAAACTTTTATATAAAAATTTAAAATATGCATTTTTCGCGTTTTTAAGATTTCAATATATTAAAAAATTATTTTAAAACCTTTTTTTAAATAAGTAAATGCCTCTATTCCTGGAAATTTTAGCAAAAATATTTTTATGAAATTCCTTATACTTTTAGAATAATCGCAATTTCATAATTGGTGCAGCCCGTGGTACACGGGGGTACTATAAATGTACTATAAATATATATACTATTCTAATGCCATTCACTTAAAATACGATTTTAATAATTGTTTGAAATGTTAGATTTTTGGTTTTTCGAACATATTCCTTTGGGCCTCGAGTCTTTGGTTCGTATTTAAAGAAACATCATTTCATCAGAAAGGATCAGCGAATCAAATGGGAGATGTGCCCTCATCACAGCCAAACTTTAATAACCCTTTTGGTGACCCCAGCGCAGGACAGCAGCAAATGCCATCACAACAGTATGGCAATTATTAATGAGTTTATTTAAAGTAATTATTTATCAAAATTTCGACACTCTCTACACAATTAATTATAATTATTCATTTATGTTTATTCATATATATTCACTATTAATGAAGTGCTTAGTAAAAGTGATCTCTGCAATTATGTAAAATATAAAATTTAACCATGGATTTTGTAGGAATTGACTCTGAAAATACCAAATTACTAAAAATAACGCTTTTATTTTTAATGTTTATTATAATTTAAAATTTCTATTTTTTTAAATTTTAAATTTAATTTAAGGGATAACATTAATATTCTTTTACTATAAAAAGCCTAAAAGTGTTTTTTTTAAAAATAAATTATTAAAAATTTAAATATTTAAATTTCTGATTAAAAGTCATAAAAGAAAGCACTAAAACACATTTAAAAAATAATAAATGTTTAAAATCCGAATTTTATTATTTTATTCCTGCGAAATCCGTGCATTGATAATAACATATCTGTGTATTTAAATGAATTTTTTGTCACTGAATTAATAAACTGCCGAATAATTTGTTAATAATATGCCGATTTAAAAACTGTTAAACACAATGATTGAAATATTATTATATACGTACTTAAATATGTATATTTTGTGAATTTTTTGTATTCACAATCTTTTGGTAATATGAGTATTAAAATATGTTAAAAATTAAATTAACACGAATTACAAAACATTTTCTGTTATTATTTATTTCTAAAAATTATTGTTATTTTTTATATTTTTTGATGCCATAATAAAAAACAAAGAGTAAACCGTTGTCCCATTCTTATTACTTTAATTTCAATTCTTTTAAATTAATTTTTTTAAAATATATTAAAATTTAATTTATATTTTTTATGAAAATTTACACTTTAATATACATATACATTACAATACAATATACATTTTAAATAAAAATGGCACCATAAATTGTCCATTCCTTTTAAGCATTAACGAACGAAAGAAATTATGTCAATAGAAATATAAATAAATAAATATATATATATATACATAACATATAAATAAAAATTATTATATAATATGTTAAAATTGTAATATATAATAAATATAAAATATTGAATTTGTCATTTACAAATTAATAAATGTTTTAATTATTGAAATGTTAAAATTATAATATGAATATAAAAATAGGTATGAATTACAAAATATGATTAATCTTAATTCAGTTCATATAAATTTGATGCTAAAAATAGTTTTGATTAAAACTAATAAT
>JAQIXB010000013.1:0-47608 GCA_034697405.1 Mesoplophora pulchra | reverse complement strand
CACTTTCAAAAATTGAGCCTATTGAGCCTAGGCTCAGGCTCAGGCTCAGGCTCAGGCTCAATTTTCTCTATTCTTTATTTATTATAATGTTTACTATATTTATACATACATTTGTATATGTATATAAACTGTAAACATAAATGATCAGACATAAGACTTTATCCGTAGCGTCATATATTAATGTCCAAAATGCACATGTTATAAATTCATAGAATGATTCAACGGATAAACGATACATATGCATGTAATACTTTATTAGGTTATTGTGTATGATTCATATGTCATATGTTAAATTGAGTTCAGTCTGATATTTTTATATGATTTACATTATGTGATTCACACATATGACTTACAAATTATGCATCGACCCCTTTTACTGAAAATCCATGTTTAATGCAATTTATGTATTTTATTGTGAATGATTTAAACATGAACATGCGCATATTATGTTCGTATTAAAATACAAAATTTACATTAAACATGTATATATCAGTATCATTTCATACGTTTCATTCTGAATGGAGTCATCCATGAATAAAGGAACAGTTTAAAAATATTCATTTTAATATAAAAATGAATATATAATAAATGATAAATAAATATAATGTGATAATTAATTTTAAATGAATTTAATATAATTTAATTATAAAATTTTTATTAATTTTATAATTAAATTAAATTCATTATATTTTTATTTTATCATTTAATATATTAATTTCCCATTTAAAAACACATGTTTAATAATGTTTAATAATGATAATGTATAAATTATAATTTACAGACTGTGCGCGTCATATTCGTTTCGCAAATAACTGCGCAAAAAGTAGCTTAAATATCAGAAATACATTACAACACATGTATAATGTTTACAAAAATTGACGCGAAAAACGTGTTGACGCGTACGAATATGACGCGCACAGTCTGTATGGTCCTATGCTCATTTGCAGTCACATGAATAACCATATTTTCGAAATAAATAACGTCCGTTATTTATTTTTTCTTTTTTGACCTAACCATAGTTTCCCCGTAAACCTAACCTAACCTAACCAAATCAATATTAAGAAATCATATACAATACTAATTCTAAATGATAAGACAGTGATGGCGGAACACAGTATACTGTGTTATACATATATGTATCCATGATATACATGATATATGTAAGATATAAACATGAAAATGAACATATAAATAACGGACGTTATTTATTGTGAAAATGTGATTACTCATGTGACTTGCGAATGATATAGGGTCACCATATATTATGCATTTCTCATTATACAAAACACATGATTATATATGGAAATATTTTAATTTTTAAATTACATTTTTTGATTAAAAAATGGATGAAAATATAACCGATGATGAAATAACATCATTATTAAAGTCAATGAATGACGATAATATTAATGATGTCTGTAAATGTATGTGATTTCCCAAAAAATTAAATATAAAAATTATAAAATTCATAACGTATTTAATTAAATGAATACATCATCATATTCATATATTATTTTTAAAAAATATTTTTTAACATTAATTTTTAGTGATAAATGAAAGAAAAGTGACCATAGAGAGGATCATAATCGATTTACGGTATGAAATAACTTTAATGTTAACGCGTCTTAAATTATATACATACAGTAAAACCTCTAAAAGATGCAAAATGCCGGTAAAACCTTTTTCTTTCTCAGAATGGTTTCCTTTTTGCAAAGGTCTAAGTTAACTATAGTTTAATATATCAATTTTCAGTATAAATGTTTAATAATTAATGTTATATCATAGTCATATGAAATGATTAAGAATGTGCTTTTATGGCATTAAATATTACAAAAATAGGACATGATTTAGGGACGAAACAGCGTTTTATGGGCGCGTAATTTTAATAAATTTTCATTTATGGTCAAAAAAGTTGAAAAAAGTCATATCATCAGTTTAATATTTATTTAAATAATATTTTTTAAAATATGAAATTATAATTAAAATATTTTTCCGTTTAAATATATGAATGAATTAATTAAAGTTTTATATTAAATTTATAAATTTTTATTTCAAAATTAACATGCATTATACGCTTTTGTATATGCAGAGATGAGATTATTGCGGAATTCCCCATTCACAAAAACGTATATGAATCATAACCAAATATGCATTAATGTATTATTTCACTGAATAAAGACCTTTTTTCAAAACAAACTTAAGCTCTTATCTATTGTTTCCATAGTAATCATAGCAAAAATAGTATTGCGGTTTTGTATTATGCATTGCCTAATGTTTTGAAAAAAAGGTCTTCATTCTGTGAAATGACAATAGTACTAGTATATAGTATTAAATGGATTCTGGTACAAAATCCCGAAAGCCAAAATCCCGAAAAGCCATAAGCCCGAAAGGGCCAAAATCTCGAAAAAAATTAATCCGGTTATCACTTATATCTCGAGTTTCCCAACACTCAAATTACAGTAAAAATACTAATACAGGCGCATACGGCGTTGTTCGTATAGACCCAACCTAACCCAACAAAATAAAAATATAAAAATGAAATTACAGGCGTCATGGTTATTTACACGCCTTTTCATAACCTGTGTCCCATTTAAAACTATCACTTTTCAGTATGCTTATGCACGCATAAGCGCTGCATGCATATAGTATACTCAAAGTATTAAACAATTATATATAATTATATGTAAAATTTAATTTTAAATTGAAATATATAATAGAAATTAATGATTTTAAATAAATTTTATTTAAATTTTAAAAAAAATAATACATTAATGATGAATATTACTTAAATATGAACCTTTTTGTTCTTTACAATATTGGCATATTGCGCATAAACATAGTGAAAAGTGATAGTTTTAAATGGGACAGGCGTTACATTAAAATTCATAAAATAAATTAATATTTTTGCTTAAATTACATGTTTAACCGCATTAATTTTTTTCGGGATTTTAACTTTTCGGGATTATGGCTTTGGGGCTTTTGTCCGAATCCTTATTAAATGTGTATCTCACTTTTCTCTAAAAGGTTCTTTTTCCGATGCCACTTTTATGGGAAAATTGCATTTACCGCTTTACCTCACATTTTAGACCCTGTTTATAGCACGAGGTTATAGTGAAGGGTCATATACCTCGAGGTATATGACCCCCCAACGCTGCGCTATAAAACCCTTTATGAGTGTTTTTTATAAATTCTAAAAAGTGATTACCCCTCATGCTATAAGACAGGGTCTAACTAATGTGGGGTAAAACGGAATAATGCTATTGGAATATCCCAAAAGTAAACCCCGGGGCTTCGATTTGGCAGTAATTTATAATTTGATATTTGCATTTAATACTTTTTTAGTAAAAATGAAAGTATACTTAAAAAACAGTTAAAAAAATGTTAAAATAATTTTAATTATTAATGTTCAATTATTATTGTTCAGTATCAAAGTCAGATTCTGATTCAATTTCTAAATTTTGTTTTTTTATTATTGAATCATCATCTAATTCGTGATCATTTATAATTCCGCATAAATCATATCTCTGATTATTTGTAAACGGTGTTTTTTAAGTTTTATTCTTTAGTATGTTTATGCACACAATGAACACATTTATGTATACATATATTCAAATAAAAAATTAATTATTTTTTATATTTAATAAACATTTATAGTGAAATTTATTAAAATTATTAAAATTTTTAATTTTAGAGATTTACTTACGAATGTCAATACAAATGAAAGAAGTAACGGAATTAGTATTTTATCAAAAATATTACTGAACATATCTGAGGATTATTTATCGGCTAAAGAAGGTTTTGATTCATTTAATTTATATTTTTATTAAAACTTTCGTTTACTATTAAATAGTTGAGCATTTAGCAATTTTCTTATGCGATCGATTAAAAGATCATTATGATGTTATTCCTCACGTTTTTATGTGTTTATCTGCAATCGTAAGTAATTACAAATTTAAAATTAAATTAAATTAAATATAAATTTAAATTTCAGTGCAAATTTCATAATTTAAATTCAGAAAATTCGAAAATTATATTTAACGCTATTTTTAAAGAGACATCAGTTCAGCAGTATAAAGTATCGGACCGTTTTTTAGTTTATAAAATTATATCATATTTAATCAATAAACAAAGTGAAGGTATATATAAATAAATAAACGGACATTCATTTATAATTTCTCATTTTTATAAACTCATTTTTAATTTTAATTTATAAAATTTATAAAATTTTCATTATATCATTTGAGTTTATTAAAGTGAGAAAATGACATTTTTTATATTTATATTTTAATATGAGAAATTAATAATAAGTTTTAAAGGACTAAAACAGTTAAAAGCCGATTTTATTTATGGATTCATACAAATAATTGAGGGTGAACGTGACCCGCGATGTCTTATATTTGTATTTAATTTGATTCATCATATAATTAAGAATTTTGAAATCGGTATGCATTTATAAATAATATGATAATAATAATTTGTTTTTATATAACAATATTTTAGGCCCTTTTAGTGAAGAGTTATTTGAAGTGATTGCGTGTTATTTCCCCATTGTTTTTTCACCCGTAAGTTTATCGTATTAATGATTTTATAATTTATATTCATCATAATTATTACTAAAATCAAATGTTAAACTGAAATGGTTTAATATATTATATACGAAGACATTAATTTGCTTTAATCCGTTATTTAATTATATGATATTGGATTATTTATGTCCATTATTTTTCTTTATACATACTCAACTAATTTGTATATAATATACTAAACAATAATACTAAATAATAATGATTAAATGTTCAAATTATTGATAAAATGATTAAAATTTTAGCCTCCGAATGATGAATATGGAATAACTAAAGATGATTTACGAATTTCATTGGAAAATTGTTTTAAATCATTACCATCATTTTCTCCGTATCTTTTTCCTTTGATATTAGAGAAATTAGAATCAAATCTTTCGGATGCAAAAATTGATTCGTACCGATTGATAATCGAATGCAGTGCTATATATGGTTTGCAGCATATTAAGTCATTTGTTCCTTCACTTTGGACATGCATAAGAATTGATAGTCTTAAACCGGGAAACATCGAATCGAATGTATCAAAATATGCATTATTATCATTAACGGAAATTTTCCGCACACTCAATGATGATATTTCCATTATTAATTCGTTATTCGATGACATTTGGAAAGACATTGAACCGGCATTTTGTAAACCCGATTTGGAAATGATGATATCAGCGACAAACATAATCATTGCGCTGTCAATAAATTTACATTCATTTAAACATATGACATCGAAATGTATACCTATACTGTTACAACAGTTTACTTCCGATACTAATACCGCACATCGTAAAGAAATAATTGAATCATTAACAAAGATGATCGGTCATATAAAATATTTATCATTTGAAAATGAAAATTATGTTTTACAAAATTATGATTTAATCTTTACAATTATTACATCCTTAATAATGTCAGATGATGATTTTGAAGACATTAAATGTGAATCTATTGAATGTATTAATCAATTGGTTCATTGTAAACAATTGACAGTGAAACACAATGTTATCGTTTCTGAAATTATACTTTCATTAATTATAAATACATTTATTAATGATAAAATACTGTGAGTATAATGCTCTTTTTAATTTATTTAACATTTTATTTATATTTAGATTAAATGCACAAAAATTATTTGAAACTTTTACTTTTAATAATCCATCACTCACTATTGAGAAGATAATTACACCTTTGCTCAGCATTTATGGTAAATTTAACATTTATAAATTAATATTTTTAATTACGATATTTTATTCAGAAAATAGAGAAAATACAATGGAAAAACGTTTTCATTTATTATTAAATGCGTTTGAAAGTGCATCGAAAAATTTTGAAATTTTTATAATTTTAATTCCGCATTTTATCGAAGAAATAAAATCATCATTTTATGGTAATATTTGAATTAAATAACAAATTAATAATTTACATTTAATTTTAGTTAATAATAAAGAGAAAGTATCACAATCGGTAAAAATAGCAAAATGCTTTTGTAATTGTATGGTATCGCATTTAAATGATGAAAGAAAAGAATTTTTATATGAAAAATGTATTAATCCTTTGATTGAACACTGTATTCATCAATCATTTTGTTCCGATGATTATAATCAAAAACTCAAAGAAAAAGGATGGTTTTTAAATGTACAATTTTTAGATGTTTTTTATGAAATTATAGCCAAAGGCGTGAGATGTTTAAATGGAAATAATCATTTATTTCATAACATAAGTTTATTGCTTTGTGATGGTATCATTGATAAAGTGCTTCGTAATGTTCCGCCGTCATGTAAATGCACGTTTAAACCCGGACCTTCACTTATACTTTCATTATTAGAATATCATATGCTATTTCTTATTCGTATCATACATTCAATAATTTGTAATTTAAAATCCGATTTAAATATGCCAAAAATCATCCCATTAATTGATAAAATGATTGAATTTTCAATTAATGATTATGAAAATTTTGAAATTAATGAATATGCATCACAAATTGTGGGGTCATTAATTAATAAATATGCCGCAATTAATGAAGAAATTAACGAAAAATTAATTCAATTAAAGGATATGATCGAAAATGTATTGAATAATCCACTTTCATATATACAGAAAAAGCGATATATTTGTCTCTGCATTTGGATTACGAAAGCATTAGTCATTTCAAAGCATAATCAAAGACATGATTATATAATGATTTTATTGAAATTAATTGATATTAATGATGAAACTGTTAAAGACTATGTTCTGTCATCATTTAAAATAATTCACGAAAAACATGATTTACTTTTAACATTAGAATCTAATGCTAATGTTAAACTTTTATATCATCAGAGTTTTTATTTAGAAACTTTTAATCATCTTTACAATGGATTTATTACGAATAAAGATGATAATCCCGATATTAGTAAATCATACGCTTCCGCATTATTGAGTCAATTGAATTATCTTCCAAAAGCTGTGTTTAAAACTGAACTGAAAAAACTTTTACCGATACTATTGGATGTACTCAATGATAACGAATCGATAGACAATCATTTAACAGCATTAACATCGATCAGTCAGATATTAACTGATGGTTATGGTTCTATTTTAGAACCATCATTACAGACATTAGTAAATAAATGTGTTTCATTATCATTGAACAGTCCATACTTAAAAATTCGATATTCGGCTTTAAAATGTTTATCTCAAATATCCAATTCATATGATGTATCGACTTTAAGTACATTACGTTCGTATGTTATTAAAAACACTAAAAAGGCTCTGAACGATAAAAAGAGAATCGTCCGTAATTATGCGGTTCAAACGCATTGCAAATGGATAATGATGGCACAGCCATAATTTACCATTATAGACTCAAATGATACATAAATTGTAAATTTTAATAATTTTTTAAAATAAAATATTCATAAACATAGGGTCATGTGTTTAATTATTTACAATTTGTAAATGATAATATACTATAATTGGTATTAATTGCCATTAATGTATTTAAATATGCATCATAATAGTTCTAAACATGACTATTAATGCGCAATTATAATACACATTTTAATACAATAATGGCATTTAATACAAATAATAGTGTAACATTTATTTAAAGGGAATCGATTAAACACTGATTTACGATTTCCAATAAATGGCCATTTTCGAGTGCCGCCGCGACCCTTTCTTTATCTGCCAATTGTTTGTTAACAGCGTCTTCGGATGCGTGAGTCCCTTTACTGATCCTCACGTCGATTTTATACTTTTCGGGTAATGACCGTAAGAGTTTGACCTGAATTGTCAGACCGATGAGTGTCGCCATACTGCAATGGTCTATCGTCGGCGTGAATTGTATCGTCGCGATACACTTTTCATTATCGATGTGCACATTTTCTTCAGTGACAACATTGAGATCCTCTAAAGTGAGAGGATGCTCCGGATCTTTGATGCCTCTGATTAAATCAAACACTTCACGGGCATCGATTTCATCAGTCACTGAATCATCGAAATCTTTCGATGTCATTTCACGATTTTTCGATCGTTCATATATCTGTGGATTTTCATTATCCAATTGTTGTGAATGATTCGAAAACATTTTCAAAATATATTATTATTTTACGATAAAAATGTTCGTAATACAATCGTATGATTCACATGACGCAATTGTAATGTTTTGTTATTTATGTCGTAATTTATGATACGCCCAAATGTTTGTTATTTCATTAAAAACACAATTATTTAAATGAAATCATTTCTTTATTTAAATATTAAAATATTAAAATGTATTAATTTAATTTATAATTATCAATTACTAAATGCTCATATATTTATTATTTATCATCATATTAATAAATTTAAAATCATAATAAATTAAAAAGTAAAGTCTAAGATGTCAAAAGGTGTCAATAAAAATGCATATGAAAAGGTATTTACATTTTAGCATTTTTTATATTTTTAAAATGTGTAAATATGTGAATAAAATATTGGATTTAATTAAAGAATTCGATGACGGATCAGTCAAAGAATGGATCACATATACCGTCAGTAAAAAAAGTGTTCATTCAAAGGGATTACAGTGAAGGGACGAATGTAAAATTTCAGCAGAAATTTCCACAGGAATTGGACGGAATCGTATGATATTCAAAGGTATTTTATGATTTAATTAATGTTTTGATATTCATATTAAAGATCGATCGTCATTCGTTTGAGCATTTAATCACGACACTGAACGCCATTTACACGGACGCTGAAAAAATGAGCGGACGCACGTGCTGTGAAAGTTGTATCGCGTGCATCACTGCGTATATCGCATACCTTTGTATGGAAACACATTACGAAAGGGTATTTCTTTATTATGTCCTCAATTTTCATATATTAATCGATTGAATTTAATAGTGTTTAAAGAAAATTGCGGCGTTTTTAGATGAACAAAACGATACCGTATGGAAACCGCGCGGGTTATTTGTAACTGACCCCATTGAAAGGGGCTTAAGAGTTATCGAAATCACCATTTTTACACATGAAAGAAGTGATCATGCCACAGATTTAGTCAGTTAATAGTAAACTGAAACGGCTGATTATTGTTCTTTAAAATATTGTATTTTATAATTATCATTATTATCTCTTTATGTGCTTTACGCTCATATCCTTTATGTGTTATTAAATATATGATAATAATGGAATTTTATATTATTATATGTTAATAATAATACGTAATCATTTATTTCCAATAATAAATCACATTTTTGCATAATTATTTATTATAATTTTTATTAACATATACATTATATCATCATATGTATCATTTTTGGAAACGGAACAAAATAATACTAAATTTAGTCATTTCGATATTATGTAAATGTAAATTTATAAAATAAAAATAATCATTTTCATGTATCAATATATTTTACGCATGAATAAAATTCACAATTCATTTGCATATTTATGCATAATTTATTATAAATTAATGAGAATTTTAATTTAAAGATTTTACTATCGTAATGTAAACAATTTTAGCATTTCGATTTTCGAATGAATAGAATAAGAAAATGGAAAAAAGGAACTTATACCGGAGTATGAATATACCCATATTTCTTGTGATATAATAACGTCATGGGGCTATAGGGCTACTTTTAAATTCAGTTTATCTTTTATTTTGAAAAGTTTTGGAATAATAAAAGAATGACACGTTTAAAGTAATAAATGAATATACTAATAAATAATATGAATATGGAAAAAATGCAAAATCCTCTCTATACTTTAAAGGGTTTATGACGTAACAAAATCTTTTATCATTTAAATGATTAAACCTTAAACCATCGTATGTAAAGTTAATCGGTTCACAGTATTGATTGCAATACACGCAAAAAACAAATACTGTGAAACCTCTTTTGATCGGACACCAATTTGCAACAGACTGAGTGTCCGCTTAAGAGAGGTCCACCCTAATGTTAAGTCTATGGGAGAAGTTAGTTGTGTCAAAATATAACTGTCCGCTTAAGAGAGGTGTCCGTAACTGGAGGTTTTACAGTATATGTACAGTGGAATTTGACATCATTCGAATTATGCATCAAATAGCGCAAAGTACAAATGTGAACCGATTAACTTTATATACGATATGTTTATTCTTTAATAAAAATAAAATAAATTAATGCATAAAAATTTATATGAAAAGTGAACATTATAAAAAAAAGTGTTTTCCATAGTATATTGGGAGTAAAGGAAATTTTTAAATGATTGTTATTACATGATCGGTACTAATTTCTTAGTTTCCTCCAAATATCTTTCATCATAAAAAAGAAGGAAATCACGCACATGGATAAGTGTTTCTAAAGCACTTTAAAAAAGGCTCATATTTAATTGAATTAATTTTAACCCTTTAAAGTTAACGCTTTTAAAAGATGAATGAATTTTCTAAAAATGGGATATTATTATATTATATTATTATGGTTTTATTATTTTAAAAATATAACATTTTAAATTTTGTAAATTTCAAATTACAGTAAAACCGCTGTGCGGCGAACGGTCTCAGGCCCAAGATTTCAGTTCGCCTTAAGGAGGTTTAAGTTTCGCCTTAAGTTTCGCCTTATAGAGGTTCCTATCTAAAGCATGGTAAAATAATTAATTTTTTATAATGTTTAGTATGTTATATAATGTTAATATTTAGCCGTATTTTTTATGATTAAAATTAATTTCTATCATTATTTCATTTTTTATTAAAATTTTCAATTTTTAATCACTTTTACGGACTGTGCATGAAACAGAAACTTTTTCATTAAATATATGAACGCATATTTTAACTTAGGTTTTTAGTTAAATTAATTAAAATAATTAATAACTAAATATTTTATATATTAATATTTAAATTAATTAAAATTTAAGTGAAATTATAAATATTTCGGGCAAAAAAATTAGATTATCGTTCGCTATGGAGGTTCTGATTATACTACAGTGATACTATTTTTAACTAAAAAGCGTTCGCATACCGCTTTACAGAGGTTCTCCCTAATGGTAAGTCTATGGGAGGAATTCGGGCCCAAAATTCCATTCATCCTTAAGGAGGATTCCGCCTTAAAGAGGTTTCGTCTTACAGAGGTTCTACTGTATAATTTTTATAATTTATAATTATTTTACAAAAAAAAATTCCAAAATTTGAAACTTTAAAAATAATTCCGGCGCCATCTTTAGGGACAGAAGAATTTTGTTTTGACATTTATTACCCCTGACCTATGCCCTATCGATATCCGTTTAGCACTAAGCGATTCTATTATACATTATGTCTATGAAGGAATTAGTATAGTTCTTTACAATGGCAGAACCAAGTAATACAGTATATTCACGTATATGGTGTACTGTGTAATGCGTGAGCTTAACACATGCTTACGCAATGAATAGCACTGGCGCCTGTACACAGTACACCATATACGTGAACACACCGTATAATAATAATCATTAACAATTTAAGACGTTATTTATGCTTTACCATCGAACTACAGTACAGTCACTGTACTACAGTGTAGTACTACTGTAGTATTCCTGTACTATCAATTTATATGTGACGTCAAAAGCATGCCTTCGTTCAAATATGAAACTAATTCCTTTAATTGTATTATTCGATCATACAAAAGAGGGATGTGAATAATAATTTCGTTATTTTAAAGTGCATATAAATGAATGAACCATTTTATTATGTTTTATATATAATCCCATAATATACATATTTTTCTAATTTTATAAATAATATAAAAATTAATTTAATTATATATAAACATACATATACATATACATTGAAATAAAATTAAAAAATGATTTTATTTATGAAAAATTCATCATAATAAATATTTAGAATTCGCATGTGATTTAATGATGTGATCATATAAATGATCATATGAATTAAGATAAACATTAAAATAAACGGTAAAAGAATCGCGTATCATTGTGGCGTTTAATTTAAGCATACTCTTAAAGGACGATGATCACGAATTCGTGGAAAAAGCGTTTCATGACATAGACATTTTTAGAAAAAATGAAAATGAAAGAAATATAAAACGGTAAAAGTGATGCTGAAAAATAAAGAAATATAATAATGAAAATTGAATCACAATCACAGGATTCTCATATTTCCCTCATTATTGAAGCGCTTTCGTTTTCTTTTACATCATTTAATAAAAGAGCATTTTGGCACTGAATTCGCCACCGTATCGATCGGTAAAGAAAATCGTCATCTCATTGTGTATTATAAACATTTAGAATCATATAAAAAACAAATGTCTCATTCTAAAAGTGATATTAAAGATGAAGAAACGAATGCATCATTAGAATCGGAATCCACAATAGGATCATATCCCAAAAAATGCCCGAAACACCGTCACAAACGTCCCGACATGAAACTGTACGTTCATCCGCGAAATAAAAAGACACCATCATCATGTGACCATAACCAAACGACAAATTTCAATGATGATATTGCATCAGTGAGTGATGCACTCTCTCATTACTCAATGAATGAATCAAACACTAGTCCTTTACTATGTTCAAATATTAACGATCATTTTCATTATGAAACTAAAATCGATACTAAAAACGAATGTCTAAAGAGTAATGAAAATGAAACTGATTCATGGGATAACATTTTCGATGATAATGGTGACTGTATTCATCCGCAAATTGTCAATGAATTTGCAAATTCATTATCTTTAAAAGACACTGATTTAAAAGTGGAAAAACCAAAAATCGATTATTATCAGTTTCAAGAGCATGATATTGAAATAAATGACTCTCAATTTCCGCACATTCTCGAAGTTTATGACTTTCCCATTGAACTTAAAACTCAGGATATAATTGCATCACTCTCTGTTTTTAAGTATTATCTAAATTTAAATTATAAATGAAATATGATTTAATATGCTTTAAATATGATTTTAGCTGTTGTCGTGAGTTCGATATAAAATGGGTAAATGATACTCATGCTTTAGTGGTATTTTCGAATCAAAACGCAGCATCAGAGGCGTTAAAATCGGTATATCCGAATATGAAAGTGCGCCCATTGAGTCACGGAACGAAAGATTCAAAACTAAAGGCTAAGAGATGTTCGGGTAATGACTCCAAATCTCATACATAAACATAAATCATGTATTTTTAGTATGATATGATTACAATAAAAGCTCTAAATTTTGATGAATAACATTTTTTGGCATTTTTTGAACAGAATTTTTGATGCCATATAAACAGAGGCCTCAGACATCAGCGTCTTTAGCACGGAGACTCGTGACGGGCGCTTTGGGATTGAAAGTGAATGTGACACCGGAACAGCGCGCAGCGGAATCTAAGAAACTCCGTGATGCTAAAGGTTTAACATTGATATTCATATGAACATTTTAATTGAAATGAAATATTATGATATAAATTAGAAAAACGGAAAATGGCGATTAAACAGGGACAGGACATTTGGGATGGAAATGTATCGTAATGTGTCGTAAATGAAAATAATTTTATTAAATGTTAAAATAAAAGATTTTAGTATTTATATATTTAAATTTTTACATAAAAATACAAATAAAAGATTCATTTTTTATAAAATGTTAAAGAATGTTTAATGAATAATTAAAGAATAATTAAATATTAATTTTGATGAAAATTCATAATTAAAAGAAATCGGGAAAAAGAACAGTTTCTTCGGCATCATTCATATCATGATCCATTTCCATAGCCATAGCCGTATGTTCATCGATGGTAAAGAGTTCATATGTGAGTGGCGCATTACAAAAGTCAAAGTCTTCTTTTACCGATGGTATCATATTTTCGATATCATCGTAATTTTCATTTGAAACAGCATTAGAGTGTTGTGACGTTTCGCATTTTTGTCCATTGTCTTTCGTTTTCATTTCTTTTAAATTTTTAACTTTTTTCGTCACATTTTTATTAACCGATGAAACTACATTCTTTACATTCGAAAATGCCTTTCGATTCAAATTTTTCGGTGTTTTAAGTGATAATCCTTTAGAATTTGATACACCACTGTTTGACGCTAAAAATATTAAAATGTAAATACAAAATTATAAATATGAGGCACTTATAACATGAGGAATGACCCTTTTGTAAATTGAGCTCAAATTCGTCATAATATAAGTATGGAAAATGTAAATTATCAGTAAAACTGTTTTATAAACACTGTGACCACTTTTGTAATAATAGGGAATTATCCATTATATATGGTTATGGTATCATACGATTATATGATCTTTGTTAAAATTTCCGATAAATTTATCATTTTCAATGGACAATTTCCATATCATTCGCATGAATGGTAATATTACCAAAAAAAACGCCATAATTTTCAATTTTAGCATTGAAATACTCACACTTTATTAATGATGCGCCGCCATTCTCTGCGATATCGTTATTAAATACTAAATTATTCATTTTTAAATTATAAATCCCTTTTATTTGACACTGATATTTAAAAGTATTTAATAAAATTCAATGAATGAGCAATTGACAAATGATTCAATACAAATGAATGTTTAAAAAATGTGAAAAAATGTTTAAACCTATGCTCAACTTTCATTGGACGATTTTATACCGTACATATATTACGCATTATTTATTATTTAAAAACCCGTATTGGTTAATGTTACGTCCGTAACGCAATGATTATACACATACACATTGCGTTACGCTAAAACTTAAAAATATTTTTTTACGTTTTAATTTTTATTTTATTTTTATTAAAAATACTAAATTTATAAAAATCATAGTATATTTATAAACTATTTACAGTATAATATGTGCATTTTTACCCTTTTATATAATAAATTCGTGAATGTAATATGATGGTACATTTAAGATGTACTTTTAAGAGTTACAATGACATAATAACATATGTTTCCTTTCATTTTATTACTTTTTAGTTTATTGCATCATCATATTCATATGTAAATAAACATTATAATTTATAAATGCAAAAATTGAAATAACACATTAAAGGATATGAAAATAAATGTAAAATTAAAATATTTTCATATTTAATTTTATACTAAAACCGTATCGGAATTAATGTATTTCGTGATTTTAAAATTAATTTTAAAATTATATTTAAAATGTCATATGATGCTTATGATGAGCATATTAAAGTATCATTATTGACTCTGCCGATGAATGTAATAAATTTAATATTAAATTTTTGTGATTATAAATGTCTCTTATGTTTGGCACAATCATGTCGTAAATTCAATGAAATAATAAATGATGATTATGTATGGTTTCAAAAGAGTTTATACGCGATCGTCACGAACCAAAAATCACATATCATGAAATTACGATCATCGTCTCTTTTGCGATCGAAAGAAAAGTGCAGAATATCCAAACATTGGGAAAGAGCCATATATAAAGAGGAGTTTCTAATCAGTCACAGGAAAAGGTCATTATCATCACATTTATTACATTTATTACTCATTTTGACATTAGAGTCTAATCATTAGACACTGTTTAACAAATACCATATGCAATTACCAAAACGTACAATAAACTCTCATATATATACAGAGCGTTTCACCTAAAAATTTACCCTATCATTGTAAGACATTGTTTAATATTATAAAATGCACTAAATATGCACAATTACTTCATTTTACAACATTTTAGTATACTTTTAGATGAAACACTCTGTATTTACAGTGTTATGTAATAAAAATTGTATCATATAATGAAAGTTTTTGTATATTTTGATATTATCTATTATATGACTATGGACTCATAAAATGCCAAAAGTAGTAATTTATTGAAATATCATAATAGATATATGCCATGGATTCAAATGGAAGCGAAATACCTATGGTTTAGTAAAGGAAATGATATTTATAAATATTACCGATGCCCAAAATCAGGAAAAATCAAAGAAACGATAAAATCAAAACGTATCTCATTATTATCTGATGATGTGTGTCGTTTCATTGTAAAGGATTATGTTTATTGTGGCGCCAGAAATGGGACCGTTTCAATAATCAATAAAAACGGAAAATGTCTTAATACGTTTAAAGCGCATTTATCAGATGTGAATAGTGTCGATTGTTACAAAAACAGCACTTTAGTGTCAGTATCAAAAGACAAAAGAGTGAGAGTGTGGTCATTGTCAGACTTTAATAGTGAATACGAAACTTTTGTAAAAAGTTTATCGTATGAAATTAATGTTAATGATAGGATATGGTGCGTGACGATTAATGAATTTAAACATCAGTTTTGTATCGGAACATCGGGACATTGCAATACATATGCACCTCTTCAGTTATACGATATCGAAAGGCATTGAATTTATTTCTAAATAATGTTTAATTTATTAATTATAATATATATGAACATTTTATTAAATGAATTGCATTTTTGTATAATCACAGAGGGGAATTATTATGTCAATTGAGAGGTGATAAACGCAGCGGTGCGGGAATTTTGCATACGGTCATTGAAAATGAAAATGAAATACTTTCGTGCGGTTATGATACATGCATACGATTATGGGATATGCGAATTCAAAAATGGTAAATTAATTATATATATGGTAAAATAATTGAATAATAAAATTGAATAATTTTAGCGGACTTAAGTTTGAAGATCCTCATAATTCTGTTGTTTATTGCATTTCATCGGACCATAATGAGACCATATTATCGGGAACATCACGCTATGGTGTCATTAGATTATGGGACAAACGCTGTACAAAAGATTCCATTCAAATGTATTATATCGGACGTAACAATAGTCCCGTTTATTCTCTCGCATTTGATCCATGCTTTGCATATGTGGCATTAGATGATTCAATAAATTTACTTTCATTTAAATGTTAGGATTTTATAAAAATAAAGATATATAATTTATTTCTGTATATAAATATATTAAAATGATGTCACTGATACCAATCGAGAAATAGAATAGTAAATGCTAAAGTAATAATGAAGAATAAGATCCACACTCTGAATCCGGCGTTCTTTTTCATTGCCTCTCGTAACTGTTCATTACCGCCGCGGACGTTCTCTGTCGACGCTATGACCGTGGCGTTTACAGCGTTAAGATCCTGTTCCTGTGAAAGGACTTTTTCGGTGAAAATTTCCTGTAAACGTGCGATTTCAATGACTTTCCCTTCGATTTGTCTGTTAACATAATTCACCATTCATTTAAAAGGAAATGTTGAGAATGACTCACTTTACATCTTCGACCATGGAATTCATTTCCTCATAAAGCAATTGATTTTCATTTTCAAACGTTTGTAATTCCTCATCACTTAACCCAAGACTCTGACTCTCTTTAAATACGTTTTCATCGTCAAATGCTGGATTATGATGCGAAAAGTTTTCAATGATATCATCGGATAATTTTCGTTTATGATTTTCATTGAATTTATTTCCGATTAAATTTTCCAATCGCATCATCCTCTGCTTTTCAAATGCCCTCCGGACTCTGATCGCTCTCAATTCACTGTGAATGTTACAAACGACTTTCATATAACACTCAATCAATTCAATCACATTATTCTGATGATGTGTCAATTGCGACGGCTTTTTCCGTTTAACTAAATTTAAGTAAAACTCTTTTTTAATAAATTTAAGCATTAAATAGCTTTTAATAGCATTTAATAGCATTACCATCACTTTTCAATGTTTTAATCACATCGTTACATATTTTTATGAATTTATAAACATCCGCATCAATCTGATCGCGTTCATTGTCACTCATCGAAGACGCGTGTGAAAGCAGAGGACTGCTGAAATGTCAAAATACATTCAAAAATTAAAAATCATTTAAATCATTTCTTTTGAATCTCATACTAAATGTTTATGTAATCCTTTCGATGTTTACATAAAAAGTCCCTCATTTTAGAAATCGCATTCAATAAATCGCTTATTTTTTGCGAAAATTCCGAATGACCGTGGGATGTCTTCGAATGGCCATTTATGTCATCGTTTTTTAATTTTTCCGATTTTTTATCATTAATAATTTCATTAATAATTTTATTTTCTTTTTTTAGAGAATTAACACATTCTCGAAACTGAACTGTGATATCCATTTAATGATAAAATATGAAATTAATTTTCGCATAATAATCGTTTATATTAAATTATTATGATTTATAATTAAATCGATGTTTAAACATATAAAGGATTAAAGAGTTTTACATCCGTCATTTATAATTATGCATAAATTTAAGAAAAATTAACTGAAAACAAAAATCATATGATGGTCATGCATAATAACATACTGAAGAAATTGTATTTAAGAGTATTATTGTATTTTAGAACCAATGCTTTAAACGTGAATGTGCGTATATCATAATCGTATTAAAATACAATAATACTCTTAAATACAATTTCTTCAGTTACATATCATACCGTTTTACCTCACATGTAAGACCGGGTCTTATACCTCGAGGTATAACGAGTACTTTTTTTTAAATTTACAAAATTGGTCACCCCTCGCGATATAAGACCAGTGATCTTATGTGAGGTAAAACGGTATTGAAAATTTGGGAATGACCTTTTAAAACTCTTAACATTTACAATGTAAATTTTACATATGTATGATTCCTTAATATTTCTCATTTGTAAATACACTAAATTTATTACGAAATTTGTGAATTAATTTGCGTATTATTATGTTAAAAAATAACTAAAATTGAATATTTTAATTTAAAATGCGTGTAAATTATATCGCAATTTTATAATAACACATATGATTATTAAATTTAGTACTACACATGCTTTTCTTTTTTTTAACCTATCCAAGCTTTCCCCCTTGACCCAACCTAACCTAACCAAATCTATATAAAGAAATAATATATATAAAGTTAATAATACTAAATGTTAATAATACAGTAAAATATTAATAGAAATAACCCTTTAAATATATTTATATTATTATTTTAACATATACTTATATCGGACGTTATTTATTTTCATTCACTTTATTCTTATACTAAATACGTAATAATGACGTTTTAGCCCCGCCCACGTCTGAATCCTTTAAACCGTCCGATTATGTTTGTTTCAAATGTGATATAAAAGGATGATGATCGCGCGGTTAATGCACATTCAGGTATGAGTGGCGATTCGCCTCTCACTGTTTTAACAGTGCATATACCGAAACGTTACGACATTACATAGATTATTAATTGTGTAATGTCATTCTAACCTAACCTCAAACACTCATTATCTCGATTTTTGTCATTTGTTTTAATGTCAGTTCTTTGGGCAAAAATCGCGTATATTAAAATGTAACTGACATTAAACGGTTTCGGTATATGTATGGCATATCTGAATGTAAATGAATTGAATTTTTAAATATGAAAAAATTGATTGATATTTTATTGATTCATTTCATTGAAATTAACGATGTTTTTGTCATTTAAATGAGCATTTTAAATCAATTAATGCTCATATATGATTTAAACATACATTTTTAAGTTAAGCATTACATCACCTCTTAATTCAATCACCATTTTGTTTTACTCATATTTTAGCGTAAATTTTTATTTTATTTTAGGGTTTTAAATGATGAATCAATTAAAATTAATGGTAACAGTGTTTTGCTTAAATTTCGTTTATTGTGAAAACGGTTCACAAAAAATAAGCGAAAAATGTGAAGACTTTTGTCACGAGAAATTTTACGGTGCACATTCAGCATATATTCCGTGTGAAAATATGTATATAAATGAATGATGTAAAAATATGATGATAATAATTTTCGATTTTAGTCCCTATGAATTCTTAGAATGTCATGAACCATTGGATCATAAAGGAAATGACACCGCACGTATTGAAACGGGACACGGATGCAGTAAAGTAAATCACTCACGTTTAAAGTGATGCCATTTTTACCCTTTATTTTCGTCATTTTTAGAAAATTCATTAAAATTTACAGTTTTAACGTTCATATGCATTTTCAAAATTTTTGATAATTATTTTCTAATGTTTTTCATTGTTTTATATGATAAAATTACCATATACAGTGAAACCTCTTTATTTAACGGACACTTTTAAGAGCATGTTAGTGTTTGTGTCCATTATAACGATGTGTGTGTAACCGGAGGTTACACTATACATTACTTTCACATTTGATACTTAAAATGAAATATAATGAATTTGAAGGGTCACTTTTTCTATATGACACAGAAATGGCATTTAATATGAAATGATGTGTATGATTAATGATTAATAAATGAATTTATGATTAAAAGTTCGGGGGTCAAAAGTATGAGGACGTTCAATTGACATCACGAAATTGTACGGTTTTAGAATCCATACAATGCTATGGTGAAAGGAATTTTATGAAAGAAAATTTCCCGTGTATTAAGTGAGTTAAGAAATGAGTTAACATATGATAAAAGAGTGTTTTCAGATACACGGGACATTACTTTGTGACGACACTTCTCTATTCAATATTATTGGGATTCTTAGGAATGGACCGTTTCATTTTAGGGCATACGGGAACAGCCGTCGGAAAGCTTTTGACTTTAGGGGGTGTCGGAATATGGTGGATCGTGGACATCATCCTCATTGTTACGGGACATCTCATGCCTGAAGATGGTAGTAATTGGATGCCATACGCTTAATTAACACATTTTTATGTATATATTAATTATATTATTGTATATATTACGTAATTTGTAATTTATTTTACTGTGATATTTGAATAAAAAATAAAATAATAAAAAAGAATGGACTTTTGTTTTTGGAATAATTTTATTTAAATGAATATATGCATAAATGGACTAAAGGAGGAGCATGATGATGAACATAGTGAATCAATATAATAGAAACCGGTTCCTAAAGTTGCCCATTGCCTAAAGGTAAATGATCATTATGTGAGAATAAAATGCCACACGTTAAATACGAACTCTAAAAATGTCATAATTTTATATTAAATTAAATAAAATGTGAGAATATAATGCATTTTAAATGAAAATGAATGTGAGTTATTAATGGTCTATCACTTAATGAATATTGATACTAATTTTATGTGAATTTCACTTTTAGTGCATAACAATTTTCCAGAGCATAGCTCAATTAAAATGGGCGGTCATCGTCATGCTAATGCTAAACTTTGGTATAATTAAATCAATTTTTATATTCATTTTAATATACTAAATAATTTACATAAACTTTTTATAGGATTTATCCGCTGTAATTTACCACCATCATTTATACAAAATATTGATTTATCTGTAATTCCTGAAAATACTCCGATCGGAACATCGGTATCACAGTTAATAGCGACAGATCCCGAAAACTCTAAAATTACATACGGAATCGAAGGGACTGATGTATTAAAAGTCAATTCTAAAAATGGAATCGTTTCTGTCTTTAAACCTATCGATAGGGAAAAAATTGGCGATTCTCTTAAGTTTTGGGTTACAGCAGAGGACGATACTGGAAAAGGCCATGAAAATAATATCTTACGTGTTCCGGTGACAGTAATCATTTTGGGTAAATTCATAAATTTAAAATTAAATAAATAAAAATTATAAAATAATCACACTAAAATGGTATTTAATGATGTTTTTAGATGAAAATGATAATGCTCCAAAATTGAGCATCGGAAATAAGTTGAATATCGCTATAAAAGAGGATACCCCAATCGGGTCTCAACTCATTGAAGACATTATTGTTACGGACCATGATCGCGTCGGAAATATCTTAAACGTCATTTGCATTAATGAATGTTTAAAAAAGTTTCGCATCGAAATTGTGAATGAACCGTCCACGAATGAACTCACTTTTGCAGTATTTCTCTCCAATAATATTGAGTTTACTTTGGATCAGCATCATTACGATTTAAATTTGATTATTACTGACGGTGTGCATAACACCACTTTAACGATTGACATTTCTATAATTAATGTTCAAAATAAACCTCCGGTGTTTATGGGTTCATCGACAGCAATAATCACTGAGAATACACCAATTGGTTCATTGGTAATACGTGTTAAGGCTGTTGATGGTGACTTTATAAAGTCAAACGCTTATTCTAAAAAAGATACTTACGGCCGATCAGTAATTTATGATTTATTAACAAATCCCGGAAATTACTTTCATTTAAATTCAAAAACCGGTGATTTAACTGTAATTAGAGCCATGGATAAAGAGGCATTTCCATCGACAAATGGCGTTTTAACTGTGAAAATACGCGCGACAGAAATTGAGAATAATTCAATGATCATCAGTGATGATGCATCATCGATAACTGATGTCATTATCACTTTAATAGACGTTAATGATGAGGTTTTTATCTCAATTTATAGCAAATCCTATAAATATCGTGTGACAATTATAAAACAGCATCACCTTTATGATGATATAACGCATTCTTAAAAATATAGTATGTGATCTTATATTACTATTGTTAAGAATGTGCTATTTGATTATAATGGAGGTGATGTTCTATAATTGTCACACGATACATATTTTAGTTATAATTATTACATATTTTTTTTAAATAATTAATTAAAATGATTTAATTAAAGGTCCCGACATTTAATCATCATTCTTTTACCGTAAATGTCGATGAAAACGCTCCGAACGGAACTCCTCTTTCGTCTTTGGATATGATGGTATATGACAAAGATTCGGGATCGAATTCTGCTTTTAATATCGCATTAATCGATTCTTCGGGAATATTTTCTGTCGAACCATTGATAGCATCGGGATCCACATCTGTGTCCATTCGTGTTGCAAATGGACCTTTAGATTATGAAAATCCAAATGATAGAAAATTTATAATTTTAGTGGTGGCATCAGAAGCATTTACTAAAGAAAAGTTTTCTTCGACCTCTACAGTTACTGTAGTCATAAATGGTAAATATTCTAAACATTTATAAATTTTTAATAATTTACAAAATTTAATTTTATATGTTTTAGATATAAATGATAATGCTCCATCATTTGAAAATGAAATATATACAGCGTCTGTGATGGAAACAGCATCTGTCGGTACTATAATCACCACAATACAAGCATCAGACATTGATTCTGGGAATAGATTAACATATTCCCTGTTTGGGAATGGCGCAGAATTATTCTTTGTAAATCCGAATTCGGGTGTAATAACAGTGAATGAATGTCCTACCCCCGGACGTGGAAATTGTTTGGATTATGAAAGCAGAACCAATTACCATCTTTCATTTCAGGCTGATGATGGAAAAGGTTTATCATCTGTGGTTTCGTTGATAATTAATGGTATGAAATATTTAATTCTTAAAATTTAAATTAAATATTAATACATTTAAACCTCTGTAATGATGATACAATTTCAAATATAACTTTATTTTAATATTTTGCTTTTAGTTCAAGACTCTAATGATAATTCTCCGGTATTTTTGCGTGAATCATATTCTGCGATAATCGATGAATTCGCCACGAAATTTGATCCTCAGCTAAAAGTTCAGGCCTCAGATTTAGACGCATCTTCGGTTATTTCCTATACCATTATTTCAGGAGATAATGATAATCTCTTTTCAATTGAATTGCGGAGCGGAGAAATAAAAGTAAATCGTCCAATAAAAAGTAACGATGAAAATATAACATTAATAATTCAAGCATCTGACGGCGGAAAAGGAATTGCATTTACTAAAGTTAAGGTAATTAACCAATTTCTAGTAAACTACCATTGGATGTGCAATAATATAAAACTTTTCGTATTAATTTAATAAATCCAATAGGCTCAGACTCAACCTTAGCATGATCCTATGCTCAATGGGCTCTTTTTTTAAAGATTGTAAACCTCAGGCTTAGACTTTTAGCCTTTTGAAACTGCACATACATGTATATTTGTGCATTTACAAAACAAAACTAAATTTTTGAATAAAATTAGCGGCTGATATTACCATTTCACAGAAATATCGACAAAAATCGGGAATGTTCATTTAACCCCTAAAACGTGTCCTGTATTTATAATGTTAATTACTGTACGTTATTATGCTGAAAGAATAAAAAGAATTAGGTCTTTATTTGAAATTTGTTACACGACATGTTTAATTGTATTAAATTTTAAATTATAATAATTATTTTTTATTTTTTCACATAAAAAATTTTATTTAAACATTATTTTAATATAAAAGGTCAGAATCCGCGATCGAAATGATAACACACCGCAGTTTTTGAAAGAAAAGTATTTCACGACCATTTCTGAATCACTTTCGCGCGGTTCTTTCGTCGAACAAATCATTGCTAAAGATTCCGACACCGGTGTTAATGCTGAAATCGAATATAAAATACAAGTATTTTATGATTATTTTTTAATATGTCATTTGTAATTATATTTTATTACATTTAACAGAGAGGAGCATTCGAAGATTTCATTATTGAACCAAATTCAGGAATAGTAAAAATTGCTGATAATTCTAAATTAGACTATGATAAGTAAGAAATAAGTTGTTAATTATTTATTTAATGCTAATGATAAATTACATATTCATTTCTAAAGAAAAAATATGTATGAAATGCAAATAATAGCGTCGGATCATGGTGTACCTCAAAAAACTGGAACCACGACTTTGACAGGTTTTTTTGAGCTCAATATATAATGCTGACATTATAACCGTATTTTTATTTTACAGTAATGCTATTAAATTACAATAATAAAGCACCATACTTTGAACCAAACAGGTATAGTTCTTTATTAAAGTTACATTATTTTTTATTACTTTTTTATTAATTATGAATAAAATAAAAAAGTTAAGGAAAATGTATTTACTCAAAAGTTTGCATTTTTTGCATTTTTTGTCATAATTAATTCTAAAACACTATTTTATTATAAATTAAATGTCCATTTATTCGCATTAATTAATTAATATAAAATTATT
The DNA here is from genome assembly GCA_034697405.1 of Mesoplophora pulchra. Taxonomy (NCBI): domain Eukaryota; kingdom Metazoa; phylum Arthropoda; class Arachnida; order Sarcoptiformes; family Mesoplophoridae; genus Mesoplophora; species Mesoplophora pulchra. The sequence continues at coordinate 22,717 of JAQIXB010000013.1, read as the reverse complement.
TACAGTCAAAGGGCAGAAGTAAATGAAATGACAAATATTAATACAAAATTTTACACAATGAAAGCGATAGATCCCGATGTTATTCGGTCTGAATCTTTGAGGTATAATATAGAGGGAGTATCGGCAATAGATAAGGATGGTAAAATGGTGAATGAAACAAAAGAGAATCGATTCATTGACTTCTTTAATATCGATTCAAATTCGGGTGATGTTTTTGTGGCCAATAAATTAGATCGTAATATAGCTGCGGTAATAAATCTTAATATGAGTGTCAGAGACATAAGTATTACGCCGAATCAAATAGGTTTTGGCAGCCTTTTAGTAAATATTATTCAATATAACAAATTTGCACCCGTGTTTAGTAAACCATGGTCCAAAGAAAGATCAGAATTAACTTTTTCTATGAAAGAAAATCAACCGATTGGTACGGTATTAACTAATTTAATCGCCACTGATAAAGACTCTAAAGTAACGCATTATGAAATTAAACCACAGAATGAATACTTTGCTATTGATTCTGAAAGTGGAGTTATAACAGTGAAACAGAACATTGATTATGAACAATTATCTGCCGATTCACATGGCAGAGTATACATTAGTTTTAATGCTTTTGCTTATGACAGTGGATTACCTCAATTGTCATGCTCTGCAAATATTTTTGTGAATATTTTAAATATTAATGATAATGTCCCAAAATTTAATCAAAGTTTTTATGAAACAAAAATAGAAGAAAATACACAATGGAATAGTTTAGTGTTAGCAGTAAATGCAACAGACGGTGATTCGGGTAAATATGGCCAAATATCATACTCATTACTTAATGGTGATGGAAATTTTGTAATCGATGCTATCAATGGTGAGATTAGAGTGGCCGCAGGAGCATCATTGGACCGGGAAAAAGGACCATTACGTTATTCATTACAAATTGTAGCATCTGATGGCAGAGGAACTGATGATTCTCAATCCATTTCAGTACCTGTATATATTACGAGTGAGTATCTGTTCATTTCTATTCTCTCATTTCCTCACACTGTAAATTTACAATGAGTGGAAGTATGTCATATCATATGTCAAAGTTATAACAGGACTATGGCTATACATTTTGGATGCCACAGTCCTTTTATAACTTTGATATACGGTATACAGGTATATTCCGATAGAAAATGATAAATAATTGCATTTAAAGTTAATAGTTAATTTTATTAAAATTACTTAATTTAAGTAAACCATAATTTTCGGGGTCTCTTTTTACAGAAGAAAAAGTCCCTGTTATTATATTTATTTTACATTCTTTTGAAAATATCGTATAATTTTCTGTAAATTTTTATAATTTACAAATTTAGTATAAATTAAGAAAAAAGGGCTAACAAAGTAAAAGAGGAAAAAAGGGGCATTCGTGGGATAAGCTCAAAATTGGGCATATTAAATGGTTTTTAAGAGTTATTACATGATCGATGCTTATATCTTAGGTTCTCTTAAATATCTTTTACTATAAAAAGTGGGATTTTCCGCAAATGGGTAAATATGCATATGACATGTAATAACTCAATAAATTGGTAATTTTTGCACATTATAAATTTTATAAAATAAAAAGCATATTTTGTAATTTCGAAGTTAATTTTAATAATATTTTAAAAACAATGATAGTTTTGGACACAAATGATTGTTCACCTCAATTTAGTCACCGTACATACTATGCCAATGTTTTAGGGCATATTGATTCAGTTAAAGCGCCCGTAATTCAATTAAATGCTCATGATGATGATGAAGGAATAAATGGTGACGTTTCATATAAAATAATCGGCGGAAATGTTAATAATGTTTTTGAAATTGACCCAAATAATGGAGTCATTTTTGCAATTGATTCTCCACTTTTTGTAAATGAAAATATAAGAGAATATGACCTTAGAATAGAGGGCAGAGATCAAAAAGGTCATGGGCCATTTTTTGATGAAACTAAAGTTCATATAAAAGTCGTTGATACAAATCGTAACCGTCCAAAGTTTTTAAGTCCATTAATGCCGACGGTGGAAATCGAAGAGAATCTTCCGCCACCGATACGCATATTAAAAGTCGAAGCTAAAGACGAAGATAAAGGATCAAATGGAATGGTGCGTTATTCTATAAAATCGGGAGATAAAAATATCGAAGAAAATGAATACTTTAAAATCGATAAATATTCAGGGGAATTATATTCAAAGATTTCTTTTGATCGTGAACTTAAAAGTGAATATGAAATAATACTTTCAGCACGTGATGATGGTCAACCGCAATCTTTAGAAACTTTACAAAAGTTAACTATCGTTATAAAAGACATTGGTATGTGAATAGTTAAATATTTTATATTTATCATATTATTTATATATTGTAATATATAATTAAATATAAACACAAATTTTAGATGATCATGTACCTCAGTTTGAACACCGCGATCCGTATGTATTTCGATTAAATGAGAATGTTCCGCGCGGTGCTTTCATTGGAAAGGTCAATGCCATAGATGCCGATGAAATTTCCAACAGAATCTTCTATTATATAATCGATGGAAATGCGAATCATAACTTTTACATTGAAAAAGTGAGCGGAATCCTTTATTCGAACGCATCATTTAATCGTGAAATACAAGAGAATTATGACATCGTAATAAAAGCAGTGAATGATCCCGATTTTACATATTACCATCGTCATATAATCAATTCACAAATTAGTGTCAAAGACCGTAGTTATAACATCGATGACAAATCCTTAGCATTAATAAAGGTAATCATTATCTTTATTTTTATGTTTATATTTAAAATAATTATAAAAATACTTTACATAAAATTGAATATCCTATACAATGCTGCTAATTTTTGCTTATGCTGTGCTTAGGAAATATGTGAGGAAACTTCTGTTACAGAGTTATGCTTATCTGTTGTATACTAATAAATTTTACTGTAAATGCTATTTTTTTATTAAAATTTTTATATCAAAAATTATTCATTGAAAATTAAGTATAATAATAAAAAATTAAAAAATCTTATATTATTAATAAATAAGATTTTTATTAATAAACATGAGAAATGACTCTTTTTGGTCATTTTATGTTAACAAAAATTATCTAAATAATTAGTAAAACAAATCTTATCACTCTATAATTTTAAACCTCAAAAATTCCGGTCCCAAAGGTGCGAAATTATGAATGTTTTTTGTATCTGTATATTCTTATATTTATATTTATCTATTTATTTAACTTTATATTTCTACTAAAATTAAGCACAATCCTTTTCAAAATTTTGAAAATAAATTTTAAAATATTACATTCCTATAATTTCCAAAATTTTAATGTTTTAATTTCCTAATATTAAAATGTTATATTAGCATATTATATTAGAAAAAATAAAGCATTCCCTTTACTTTTACATTAGATTTTTCTCAAAATTCCCCACAATAAAATGAACCCAAAAATATAAAAAAAACTTATTTTTTGTATAAAACGTAAAATATTTTAGTACATAGTGTTATATGAAAATACAGAGGCATTCTAAATATTTTTGTGATATCTTTTAAGATAAAAATGAGCATTTTAAAATGAATTTATGTCTTTATTCATTTTTAATTCATTTATTAATAGGTAATAATTAATGATCTTAATGATGAGGAACCACATTTTGATAGAAACATGTATAGAGTGAGTATGAATTACAAATCTGCGATCGGAGATATCGTTACAAAAGTGAATGCGATTGATGCGGATTCAGAACCATATTCAAATTTAGTATATAATATCGCAATGATCGATCTCTACCGTAAGAACCAACAAATACCGGTGCGTCCAATTCCGAGTCCCTTTAACCTAACAAATGAGGGGTTCATCATTACGACACAATTAATGACACAATACCCTATTGATTCACGATTTGTTCTTTCAATTGACGCGCGTGAAAAGGTATCTCCCCATAGAACAGCACAATCAAAAGTTTATATATGGCTTTTTGATAATGAAAAGTTAATCAGAATTACAATTAAATTAGACCCGGAAATGGCTAATATAAAACGTCAATACATTGAAGAATTACTATCAAACGCCACTGGTCATTTGGCCATTATCAGTGATATTAAGTATCATATGGACTTTAAAATTGGAAAATTAAACAAAAATATGAGTGATATTTACGTGAATTTTGTTGACAGTGTTAAAGAGATAAATCCCTCACGAATCATTGAGATATTAGACACAAATGAAAAATTACACCGCAATCATCAGATATTAATAAAGAAAATTTCTTTATCATCATCTCTTTCCATGGAATTAAACGTTAATGAATGGGACATTTCGACCATGATTTTAATCTCACTCTGCACTATACTATTAATTGGATTTATCGCATCAATCGTAAGTTGTTATTGTCTTAAAAGTTGGTATGCCGTCAAATTAATGGAAAAATCAATTAAATTATCGAATAAAAAAGTACCGACAAATGACATGATGCCTGAAGGCGAAGATATTGTTAGTTTACATGGAAGTAGCAGAGTATACAATGAAAATACTAATGAAAGATCGAGAATTGAATCATCAAATAAAAGACAACAGCATCCTGCGATGTAAGCATTTTCACATTAAAATAATAATGCATTTTTATACAAACATTATCATTGTCTTTTACAGTGACAATCCTCTATGGTCAGAAAGAAGTCTTCGACAGGTACAGTATTACCATAATTAATTAATTAATTGCGATTAATCTTTAATTTACAATTATATAATGCATTTTAGATTTATGAGGATCAAGAATTAAGTATGCGTTTTCCAATAAATCATGATATTAATTTAATATCAAATGATGACAGTCATTATGCGACACTCTCTGATGGAAGATTTAAACACTCTCAAAATGATCAAATATAAGAACAGTAAAAATTTATAATGCATTTATCACATTTCTAATAATGTATGATGTATATAATTTGCGAATATATTAATATTTAAATTATATCTTAAAATTACATTATATAAATATGAAATTCTAATCTCAGGAAAGATAAAACTATTTTAGGAAATATTTATAAATATATATTTTAATTATTTTTAATATAAATATTTATTTAAAAATTAATTTATTTTTTATAAAAACAGTAAAATATGATAATAAACTATAACTGTTTTAAATACAAATTTTTAATAATTTAAGAAAATATTAGTAATAATTATTACTAATTAAATTTAGTACTAAGTAAATTTACTAGTACATAATGGTAAATTAGTACATAATGGTTTACTATGGAACATGTAATAGTAAATACATTAGTTTAGAATCTCTGCAGTGGACATGGATGTTGGAATTAAATACTTTTTTCAAAACACAAAGTATATGTAAGGTGTGTATACAAATGGTCTTCCAATTCACCATGCCGTAACTTTAAATAACTTTTTTGGTATTAAATGGCCATATTAATACCGAATTTTTTTATAAAATTATTTTAAAATTTATCCATTTATTTAAAAATATAATTTTAAAAATATTAAAAAAATTTTAATATAAAAATTTAGCATTTTTGTTGTTGGCTTTAGTGTTCTAAAAGGACATTTTTCTCAATTTCCGGGTATGACCCTCAAATTTTAAATAATGGAATTTTAAACACTTATATCTGTGTATTAATAAAATAAAATAATTATAAATTTTATCATATTTCATAATAAAAATTTAAAATTAGTGAAAAAATACATAATTTTCATGTCATTTTTCGTAAAACATTTATATTTTGCGAATTTTTTATTTTAACCAAAAATTTTAAAAATAATATAATGTACTAAAATATTTGAATAACTAAATTATAGAGATGGTCAATTATTAAAAAAGTGGATATTTTTAATAGTTAATTTGAAAGGGTCAGAATTTTCTGAATGTTTACACAAAATAATTATTTTTGAATCAATTCATGAGAATATTTTGAATTTTATTAATTAATCATAAAAATTTAGAAAATTTTTAATTTTATAGTGATTTTTTGAAAATTCTATAAAATTAAAAAATTGTCAAAAATTTGACATTTTTTAAATGTAATTAAATTTAATTAATAGTTTATAAATTGATTAACTAATTATAAAATATTAAAATATAAACATTTAAATATATAAAAATGTAAATTATTAAATATCACTAACTTTTGAATTAATAAATCACATTAAAATTAAGGTGTATATATCGGGAGACCATTTGTGTACACAGTGTATATGTATATTTCTACAATTTCCTAAACGGGAATTTTTTAAAATGTTTTAATGCCCTAAAAAATTTAACTGAACTGAAATTTTTAAAATAATTTAAATTTTAGTTTATAAAATGCTCATTTATTTATTTTAATTAAATTAACTAAAATGTTTCAAAATTTACAATGGAAAGTGTTTGAATTTTCCGTCTTATAGAGGTTTTGCTGTATTAGTAAGTACATGTAATAATTTACTTTTAATTCAAAAAACAAATGTCTCCCAAAATGCGGATGCATATTTTTAATAATTATAAAATAAATATATGATCATAAAAAAGTAAAAAAATATCATTGACTTTAATATCGGACCCCATCCTAATGTCCTTCAAAGTTTACAAAAATTTCAAAGTTTTACTAAAATTGTACTAAACATTTATAACTATAGTTACATATAAAAAAGTATCAATAAAATTTAATTAAAAATATAAATATATATTATTAATATGTAAATAAATAATTGAATGTCAAAAAATTAAATAAATTATAATTTAATAATAAAATCGTGATCCATTTATAGATCATATATAATATAAATGATTCTCGATTCAGCATAAATTCAGCATAAATGAAATAACTTTTTATTATGTCATTGAATTAGAATGACCCTAATGAGGTTCACGTAATTACTGAATGCACCAAAATACACATCCTATAAATTAATGTTGGAAATGGCCCCATAATTATCAGTATAATGAAAAACAAATAATTCTTTTGAATTAAATTATATTTAAATATAATTAACTTATTATTGACTTAACTTTAATTATATGAACATTAAAGAGCGAAAGTGTCATACGATTGATGATTGTGATTTATCATTTAATTATCAAATAATTTGAATGTGAATTTCTATCATTATGACTCATGTGTGAGTGTCAAAAATATATAAACATCGCCTTTGGCTATGAATACATTTCACATCATCATTTACATTAATAAATTTTATGTTTATATATCATCATAATAATGTTCCATTTAAATATTTAACACATTTATTTATAATATTTTTTCATATTTTTATATTTATAAATGAGTAATTTTTTGTAAAATAATTATAAATATTTATGAATACATTTGAATGTAACATTGTGATGCACTCTTTTATTTCATCATGAATATGATGTGAATATTTTCAATGATAATGATTGTTTCATGAATGGGAAGAGCCGTTCGGGCGTTGAATCATATCCTCACCATTTTTGGATGTATTTTCAATTATTATGACATTTTTAATATTTTCAGTCTCAATATATGTGCCGCATTTTTTCATTAACAGTTTTTTATACATTTATAATTATTAAATACATTCATATGCTAAAAAAGCATAATTTTGAAATATTTTTGTAATAAATTCCAATGATTAATGAGATTATTATTATCGATTGACTTTTAAATAATGCTATTACTAGTAACGGACGCAATACTATTATTTGATTGATTTGCGAAAGGTATTGACTGTCATATAATGGCAGCACTTTTTGATAGAATCGGAAAGATATTCAAAGGCGGTAATGGCGGCGGTGATGCGAAACGCAAAAAGGTATATCATAACATACGATTCAATGAAAATCCCGAAGACTTTTGGACGATCATAGGCGATTTGGGTGATGGTGCCTTTGGAAAAGTCTATAAAGTGAGTGATTCAACATTTTAATCATGAACATTATGCGCATCGCTCTTTTCATGAATTATCACATTTAATATATACAATAATTATATCGTATGCTATCATTAAACAGGAATTTCACACTGAGAATTTCACACATTTATTTATAAAAAAATATATGTGATAAATCAGTATATTATTTAATGCGTAAAATTATTTGAAATTATATGTTATTATGTTACATTTTTACGCCGAATTTAATAAATTAAAAAATTATGCTAAAAATAGGCACAAAACAAAGAATCGGGTAAATTGGCTGCGGCCAAAATATGCGAATTGAAAGGAGAGGACGAATTAGAGGATTTCACTGTCGAAATCGACATTCTTTCTTCAGTTAAACATAAGAACATCGTACAACTTTTAGAGGCGTTTTTTCACGATGGCAAATTATGGGTATAATTATATAATATAAAAATATTTATTTATATTTATTTTATATTAATTTTGGTATGAATATTGATAGATGCTGATAGAGTTTTGTGAGGGTGGTGCTATTGACTCGATCATGATTGATTTGGACAAACCTTTGACAGAGCCTCAAATTAGTTATGTATGTCATGAAATATGCTGCGGATTATTGTATTTACATAAAAATAAAGTAATTCATCGCGATCTAAAGGCGGGTAATGTTTTACTTACATTGGATGGTGATGTTAAATTAGGTGCGTTTTATTGGAAATCATAATTACAAAATACTAATGTTATTTTTTAGCGGATTTCGGTGTTTCCGCAAAGAATAAGTACACATTACAAAAAAGAGATTCCTTTATTGGTACTCCATATTGGTAATGAATTTAGCATTTAATAATAAATTTAATAAAAAATTTAATAAAAAATTAGGATGGCACCTGAAGTAGTAATGTGCGAAACATTTCGGGATAATCCATACGATTATAAAGCAGATATTTGGTCTTTAGGTGTGACATTAATAGAATTCGCTCAAATGGAACCCCCGAATCATCAGATGGCCCCAATGAGAGTGTTACTAAAGATTCAAAAAGCGGAACCTCCGAAATTAGATAATCCCACAAAATGGTCAAAGGAATTCAATGAATTTATTGCATTATGTCTTACGAAAGACCCTTTTCAAAGACCGAATGCATCAGATCTGTTGAATCATGCATTTATTAGAAACGCGATCGATAATAAATCGATCCGCGCATTAATCAGTGAATATAAAGCTGAGATCGTAGAAGAGGTGGTCACTGAAGAAAATGATGATGAAAACATAGATGTGAGTTTTGCATTAACTATTATGTTAAACTATTAAATATTAAACTTTTTTCTATCTCTTTCTAACTTTTCATTCGTGCCTAATTTAGGCCAAACCGGGTACGGTTTTTCATTATTTTTATAAAAAAAAGTATACATATAATAAAATTAAATATGTTAATAGGATTCATGTTCAGTACGACAAAGTTTAATACCGGAAATTCCATTGAACGGTGATAGTTCCGCTGTGCCTTTTTCTACCTCAGATGATAAAACGGAAAAGACTGAAGCACCATCTCTCTCTGTCAATAAACAAAGAGAAAGCTCTTCACTTTCCGATCGTGTTAAAGCGGAAGTTCCATTAAAAGAAGAATCTGTTCCAATGAATTCACATCATAAAAGACCCGCTCCGAAACCGCCACAACTAAATCAAAATGAAATTCCTATAAAACCACTATCATTAGAAAATAATTTATACGAAAAAATTGAGGGCACTGATGATTTACCTAAAACTGAAGTCAAAGAAAATGATAATGAAATTTCATGTGATAAATCAGTAACTAATTTACCAAAAGAAATGACTTTAGAACTATCTAAAGATAAAGAAGTTTCTAAAGACACAAATGTTAACAAAAATATAGATAAATTTGAAGTGACAGTGTCTCCAAATCATAGTACAATTGTCGATGATTTAGAACAAAGGACAATTACACCCGATATGAATCACGTTTCAATAGTTACTATTGACGATAATGGTAAAGAGGTAATTAAAACCATAAATAAACTTACGAATGAACCCATTGAAATCCATTCAAATGTACCATCAGAGACTGATTTAAATTATGATAAAGAATTTCCAAAACTTTCGCCACAATCACCCGATATAATAAAAGATATCGTCGTTATTCGAAATGAGGACTTTTCTCAGAGTGATGTAATAGTGGTGAATACAGAATATATGCCACAAAATGAGGTTCCAAATGAAGAACCTGAACCTGATTATAGTGATGAAAAATCCGAAACGCATTCAGAGAATCAAAAAAATGAGAGCGAAGATCGGTTATCTGTTCACACATCATCATCTGACAGTAGCGCATATGATGCTACAAAATTACCACGCATAAAAGTAAATGTTAATTTAGTTTCAAATAATGATGTAAAATCAAATGATTCCGAAAATGATAAAATTGAGTTAAATAAACAAAAAACTGATAATATATCACGAAACAATGCTTTTGAAGATAAAAATGAAAAATCAGAAAATATACCGAACGGAAAAGCATCGCCTTTACGCACACATGCGTCTACCCTCAAACGTGAACTATCAGATACTGGCAGTTGTAATAGTTTTTTTAGTGTCAATAGTGATAAAGAAAATACAAATGTCAGTGAAGAAACTCATGTCGTAATGAGAAAAAAGAAAGAAAAAGTAATTTTTATACTCTATTTTTTTGTTAAAATTTAACATATTTTTATTAAATAAAAATATTTATATATAGGAAATTCATATAAAAAAATCGAATGTAAACGCATATAATGCCGCTCAAAAGAAAACATTGACACGGACACGAAAGTTTGTAATCGATGGTGTGGTAATGACGACAACTACTAGCAAAGTGATCTATGGAGACAATGACAAAATGCATGATGATCATGTTTTAAGGTATTTCTTAATAATGTTCGACAAAAAATGTAATGAATTTATTTGTGAATAAAGGAAACAGGAATTACGCGAATTAAAAATGCTTCAAAAACAGGAAAATAAACAGTTTCAGGATCTTTCATTAAAAGCACAATTTTCGAGTGAACAGCACGAGAGACGATTTGAGGCGGAAATGGCATCATTAATAAGGAATTATGATAATGAATTGGATAATTTGAACCGTCAGCAAAAGACAATGGTGGAAAAAGCGGAACAACAACAAGAGTTAGATCTAAAATATGCTTCAAAAAAGATCAGATTGGATCAGGAAAGGGAATTAAAGATATTCAAAGACGGACTAAAGAATGAAATCAGACTGTTAAAACAAGAGGTGGATCTTTTACCTAAAGACAAAAGAAAAGACAATTTTAGAATTCGAAAGGAGAAATTAGACGCTGATCATTCCGAAAGGGAAAGGATATTTTTAGATAATTTAAATGAATCGCATGATTTGTCTATGAAAAGGCTGAGCGAAAGTCACCGTGAAAAGATAGCTCTTTTGGAGAGGCAATTCCTTCAGCAGAAACAACAATTGCAAAGGGCACGAGAGGCGGCCATTTGGGAATTGGAAGAAAGACATATGCATGAAAAACATCAATTATCTAAAAGACAATTGAAAGACTCATTTTTTCTGCAGCGCCATCAAATGCTCGTGCGGCATGAAAAAGTATTGAAATATTAGATTTATATTTTAGAGAATTGAGGTTTAAATGCTATTATTTTAGGAATTGGAACAAATCAAAAGGATGAATATGTCTCAAGAGGAGGAATTACTTAAACGCCATGCCATAGAAAGACGGCATTTACCCAAAAGGATTCGATCGGAAATGAAAACGCGTGAATTAATGTTTCGCGAAAGTCTAAGGATCAGTATGGGCAATTTACATACGACGGGTGAAGAGGAAAGGGAAAAGTTAAAGCGCTTTCAGGAGAGTGAGAAAAAGAGGTATAAAGCGGAACAACAAAGACAGGAACAGAAACACAATAAACAATTGGATGAATTACGTGCCATTTGTGATGCAACAATACGCGAATTGGAACAGTTACAAAATGAAAAACGGAAGGCATTAATGGAGCATGAAACTGCTAAACTTAAACTTCTCGAAGAGGAACACGCCATTGAATTTAAGGAATGGAAAGCACAATTAAAACCCCGTAAACAGGTAATTTACTTTTTATTTTTAACTCTTTATATGTTAATTATTACATATTATAATTTACATTTTTATTCATTTTTAATTCATGGTCATTCATTTTAAATTTTAGCATAATTTATTAATTATAATGAAATTACCATTATTTTTAAATTTTCAAACATTTAATTTATATAATAAATATATTTTACAATTAATTTGAATTTTCCATTATACTAATTTCTTGTAATTTATTAAAATATTTCTTAATTATTGTTAAATAACAAAAATTAATACATTTTAAAATTGAAAGTTTAATGACCCATTTTTTAAGTCATTTTAAATATTAACGTATTAAATAATTAAAAAAATTAATATGAATGTATAATTTTTGTGAATGTAGCGTTTAGAGGAGGAATTTGTGCGTCAACGGGAAGAACAGGACCGTTTCTATGGTACGAATGTGCCATTTTTACATGAATTTGCCATTGGAATTGGAGAACATTCTCACACTAATGCCAGTGGATCATGTTCACCCGTGAGCACACCCGGAGCTGAATTATCATTACATTCATTCCATAGTTAAATCTTAATTTTTCATATTTTCATATATTTAGTTTTATAATATAAACATAATGAGCAATAAATTTGATTTCATATTTAAAGACATAATACATTTTTGTTATATTTTTATCTAATCCTAGTCCTATACATACATCAAAAAATAATTCAATAAAATATTTAGTAATATTTCGGACAAATTATTTGATTCACAACTAATTTATTAGTTTATGTCATGCTGTTAAATATGCCAAATCAATTGTAAAAATCGGTACAAAAAACACAATTCTATATATACATTAATATATAGAGCTTAACACTAATTTATGTATTGCTTTATATGGTCCTAAATCTGTCAAAATTTAAAGGGATAAATGTAAAATGCAAAATTTTAATAAAATTTTAATTTTTGCAATCATCAAACATCAAATTACGTTTTAAATTTTTATTTTATTATTTTATAAATCATTTTTAAATCATTTTAAAAATGATTTAAAATGATTAAATAATTTTTAGCATATTTTGTTAATATCATTATTTAATGAATATAAAAATGCATATTTTATAAAATATATAAATCAGTGACACACTATTATATGCCATTATGGCATAGCTCAAACATCAATTTAAAGGGTCAGTTCGAATATTAAAAAAAATTATGATTTCTATACTTTGACCAATACTAATTTCGATTATTTTTTTAAAATTAAATTTACGTGTTATAAGAACAAAATTTTAATAATGTATCATTAAAGAAAGGTACTAGTTCGCTCATAGGCGTAATGTATAATTTTTCCGATTATAAAATAACTTCATATTAAGAGAATATCTAAAGGGCACAGATCAGAGATCATAAACGAAAAATCGAATCCTATCATTAAAGATGGCGCCGGAATTAATTTTTAAAGTTCTAAATTTTGGCATTTTTTGTATGAAAAATAAAAATAAAAGATTAATAATGTCAAAAAAGAGGTAAGAATATGTAACTAACATCACTTTGTAACGAACATGCCATAAGATATAATTACTAAATTTGTAAATTTTTATTTCATTCATTTACAAATAAAATTAAAATAAATTATAGAAATTTCGAAGCATGTACTGTGTGACAGTGACATTGCATATGTGAGATGTGCTCAAATAACGTTCATTAAATGGGGTTAATTTTATGCCTACCGTTTTACCTTTCATGTAAGACAGTCTTATAGCGCGAGGGGTGTTTAATTTTTTAAGATTTAAAAAAGTGCTTATTTGAGGGGTCTTATACCTCGAGGTATAAGATCCCCTCCTATAACCTCTCTTTATAGGACTCCCCTCTAATCTCGCACTCAAAGTTCACAATATTTTTTTATTTAATCAGAGTGTCCAAAAATAACCAAAAATTTTGAAATTTGAAAATGTTTATAAAAATTATAAATAATGCAATTTATAGAATTAATACTTTAATTTCACTTTAGTTTATAATTTTTTCATTAAAAAATTTTATTTATAATTATAAAATCTAAGAAAAGTGTAAAATAAAAAATTTTCAAAAAAAGCATTATGATGAATATATTAAAAACGATCAAAAATTTATATATTTTCTTTAAAAACCATGAAAATGCGGAAATATTTTTAAATGAGGATTTTTGAGGATAAATAATGAAATTTGGTATCTCCGCACAAATATCAATGCATATGAAATTTGGGGTCCTCATTACTTGATTCGTACACATTTATTAGTTTCTGCACGATTCAGATACGATTTGTAATGCTACTGTATTACAGTACTTCTTCTTTTCTGTACTACAGTGCTACAGTACTTATAGTATACACTTTATACTGTTAAAAAACTTTGAGAGTATATAAAGAATATGCAAAGCATATAAATGATATATAAAAGATATGTTATAAATAGAGACCTAAATTTTACGCAAAATTTTTGACCAAAAAAAGTTTTATAAATGCCAAAAAAAGCAAAAAAAAGTAATTTTTAAAAATTCTAAAAATACTAAGGGGTGAGTAAAGGAAATTTTTAAGAAAAAAGGACCAAAAGAAGCAAAAAAAGAAAAATTTTTTTTTGGGTCAAAGGTCATGTTTTTGATAGATATGGACACCTATTTAATTATTTCTTTGATATCTCTTTTGGAAAAAAATAAGTTTTTTACGGCGATTTTAGGTCTCTAGTTATAAATAATATATTTATTTGGTAAAAGTGCAGAATTCCGTGCACATTTTATAATCGTCATTTTTACGTATTTCTATAGGTTTTGTATAAACGGCGCCGTATGAAAACATATGATCGTATCATTTTTGTGTGTATTCACTAACTTTTAAGTGAACGGCGATTTTTAAAAATCGGGAAATTTTTGATAATTCTTTTTACCTTTTATATGTTCATAGTGCATTATGAGTTCTTTAAAATGCCATTAAAATATTCGGTATAAATTTATGAATTCCGAAGATATTAATAAAATTATTTTCAGAAAAACCCGCAAAATACCACCGAACGAATAACTTAATAGAAATATAATGGAAGTTTCATATACTAACTTTTAAATTCCTTAAGTTCCTGATATTGAATTTTTATAGACATTTTTATACATAAATTTTAATTTCAATATATTAGTATACTAAAATATACTAAACAATAAATAAACTTTATTATTTAAATGTATAATATTATTTATACATTTAATTAACAATATAAGTAAATATATTATTAAATGATAATTATATAATGTATATGAACTCTCATTTTAAATTGCTCCAACTGTATAATGAACATTTATAAATTAGTTTTCATTTTATTAGTTTTATTTATAATGTATTTTTAAAATTTATTGGGGTTTATAATTAGTTAATTTATACAAAATTATTACATAAATTAATTTGCATATTAAAAATTAACAGAATTATTCTAAAAAATCAATGTTTTAATTGTTATTTAATGGTGAAAAATGAACGAGAAATTTCCTTTACCCTTTTATAAGATTTTATGTTAATTTATGTCAATGTTAAGAAATTGTGTGACATAATAATTAAGTGACAAATTCAATGTCATAATTGTTTTTAAAAATCTCTTCACATTTTATAATAATATGTATACCGATTATGACCATGGCTTAAATCCGATACGATTATTTAAAAGCATATAAAAGCATCGTTAAAAATTTGTTATCATATTAGAAAAAGTTATACCATAGCTTAACTATGAATAAAGTAACAATTTTAGTTTTATGTTTGTTATTAATCGCCGCCGTTCATTTTATTGAATGCGGTCACAAAGGTTATGGTGGCGGAGGCTATGGTGGCGGTAAACATGGTGGTGGGGGCTATGGCGGCGGTAAACATGGTGGTGGAGGCTATGGCGGCGGTAAACATGGCGGTGGAGGCTATGGCGGGGGTAAACATGGTGGTGGGGGCTATGGCGGCGGTAAACATGGTGGTGGAGGCTATGGCGGAGGTAAACATGGTGGTGGGGGCTATGGTGGCGGTAAACATGGCGGTGGCGGGTATGGCGGTCATCGCGGAGGTATTTTAATATGAATCACTTTTATTTGTTTTAGTTATAGTAACAATCTTAAGAATTACTATTTGTTACATTATACTACGGAAAAGGGTCGGAATTGTATTTGAATTCGCACATAATAATTAAACATATGCTATATACTCATGCAAATTCACTTACAATTCTGGCCTTCGACCCTTTTCTTTGGTGTAATTTATTTATTACATATAAATTATATAATTTTTATGTTTATAAAAACTAAGATAATGTCAAAGTACATTTAAGATTACCGGACCTGTAAATTCATATTTTATTCAATTGACACAAAATACTTTGCATTTTTACTTATATTATATATATGATGGTATATGATGAATATAATAAATAATTATTATAATTATTAATAAAAATAAAGGTTAAATGTCATTAAATCAATAGGTCGTTAATATTAATATTACCGCATTGACATTTTTGGGCTAAAATAACATTCGTTTTTCCATATGCTTTGAAAAAACAGTAAATTCAAAGTTTATATTTTTTAAAAATAAAACATAAATAGAAAATGCGAAGAAAATTAAGAGATGACAGAACGCTTTCATTGTTAAGCATAATTACAAAATTTAAGGATTTTTAAAGATTATGTATTTTCTGTAATAATTATTCATTTAATTTCTAAAATAAAATACACGATAATTTTATATACTTTTAAAGGTGGATATGGTGGAAGCAAAGGTCATGGTGGAGGATACGGCGGTGGTCATGGAGGAGGTCATAAGGGTGGATACGGGGGTGGCCGTGGTGGACATGGCGGTGGTGGATATGGTGGACATGGAAAAGGTATTAAATAATGTTAAAGTAATAATAATGATATAATAATCTTTAATTTATAATAAATTAGGATACGGCCGTTAAATGCGTTTCAAACAAATGTTACGTATAAAATAATTTTTAAATTATATCCGTATATTTAATGCACATATATGTCTCTCAAAAATCACTCATTATAGATTTTTTATGATTTTTTTATTGTTTCATTTTTTAAATTTAAATAAAATATTTAATAATTCTGTATATATAAATTTGTGGCACAATATTAAAACATTGAGTATAATTCCACACTTTTGTAATTTCACATTCACACTCTTTTTTGGAAAATACTTTCTTTTACACTCTGAAATTTTATCACGAATTATATCATAAAAATATAAGAAATTTATATAAATTAACAGTTTAAATGTATATTTTTAAAATTAAATTATTAAAATATACATATTACCTACAGGTATGTTGCACTTTTTTTTATTGCGTAACCAACGTAAATAAAAAAATTAAATGTAATGTATGCAAAGTGAATGTAGGTAAAATGAATTTGATCGGTAAATATTTCACGAATTTTCTATATGTATATCTACAATTTAAATATCAAAACATATTATAACAGTATAATAACCTTTTATTGTATAATTTTATATAATATCAAACTATTGTAATATACAATATTTAAAATATTTCTATTAATGAACTTTTAGTAATGATTATTTGTATATTAAGCAATATTTATAATATTAATATATGGGTCCTCAAACTAATCCTTTATGTTAATATGTGCATGTATTGAATGTTAAATTTTTCTTAATTTTTTACATTAATAAATCGAACCAAAAAATGCTAATGAAACGTTTGGTCATTTCGGACTTTCATTTTTACTGCACATATAACAAACATAAGGATTAATTAACGGATTCTAATATTTAATAAAATATCTTTAAATGCATAAATATAATAATTTCAATTAAACATATTATGATTGAATTTATTGCGCATATTATCAAATAAATTATTTATAATAAAATTTATTTATTTATGATATAAATAATCATAAATAAAATTTAACATTAATTATGCATCTGCTATTTTCGTCGTCATCATTAACTCTGCATCTTTATCTAAATTAAATTAAAAATTAAACAAAATTTTTGTTAAAAATTGTTTTTTATTAAAAAAATTTAAAATGTAAAAATAGTTAATTGCCTCTGTGTTTCTCTTCATCAATCAGATGTAATTCAATAAAAAAGTAATAGACCCATGTTCCGATAATAGCTCCTATATGAGGACCCAATACTCCTCCGATAAACCAATATGAACCTCCGTGAGGATTAAATATTTCAGGACCATACCCAACCATTATTGCAAATATACGTGCGGATAAATCTCGTGCCGGATTTAAGGCCGGACCTGCATTAAGGCCGAATGCCATAACACACATCGCCAATAGAAATGCTAATCCAATGGCGATTAATGGTTTCGGCGTATTAATATTTTTATGATCGACGAGACACATGATGCCAAATTGAAGAACACCTGTCGCTAGTATCTAATATAATGCATATTAGATACTAGTTATATAAAGCTCTATGCTTTTTATATAAAATACCTGATCTAAGAGAGCACCGAACCATGTTAAATAAGTAGCAGGATGACTAGTAAAGATGCCACCAGTACTAGTACTATTAAAAAATGCTGATCGAACACCTCCATCAAATACAGTAATTGCTTGATAATGATTAGCATATGCTAGTGCTGTACCTATAAAACCTCCCAAATATTGAGCTAAAAAATAATATGGCACTTTTCTCCATGGGAATTTTCCAATTGTGGCCAATCCCAATGTAACTGCAGGGTTCACATGTCCTCCTATCATTATGTCAGTTAATTAACAAATTTAAAGTCATATTTATTTATTTTATATCCATAGAAATAAAAATAATTAGTTATAATGACTAAAAATGACTCAAAATATCTCCAATAAAATTAGACATTTTTATATTAAAAAAGAATTTGTAAATGCGGATATAAATACATATGTATACTGTATTGGAATATACTTATATACATTATGTATATGTATACGTATATGTATACATATGTATATGCATTATATTTCTATACATTTTTATATTTATGTACAACTTTCACGTAAGCAAATTGTACCTTAAAATAAAATAAAAAAATTGATCTATTTTTGCAATGAAAAATTAAAAAATTTGTTACAAAAATATTATCATAAAAAGTTTATGCCCCAAAAGCACATCCCTGCTTTTTATATAAATAATTGTAAACTCTACAGTATTGTAATAATAGCATGATATTACCTGAAACTTTACCCCCCAAAAATGATGCAAACATTAGTGCAAATCCCGTGCTAAATCCAATGGCGACCTTTACATAAAAGTATTATAATGTCATATAAAAGAATATAAAAGTCTTATTTCATACCAAATCGACATCATGTCTTTTGCTTAAAATTTGAACAGCGATAGAACAGTCACAAATTAACTTTAAAATTTAATTTTTTTGCATTAATAAAGTTAATAATAAATAGGATTTAACTCACAATTAATAAGAGAGTCCCTAAAAACTCAGAGAGCATCTCTCTGATCATGGGACTTTTCGTTCTGAGACCACCGAATAATACATCATTTGAATCGGGCATTTTTAAGTTAATTAAAATACGATTTAAATTAAAACGATTTTTGTATAAAAAAGGATCTGAAATATTAAATCCTTAAAATTAATAAATAATGCAATAATATTATCAAATTTCTGATATTATGTGTGAGAATATGCCTTTTCTTTGAGATATTTCATTTATAAGCATAATATTGGCCAATAATATGATTGAAAACAGAACATTAATAATATCCTATATAATTCTATAGAAAATTGATAATTTTCAAATACACACATAATTATTAAATAACATTAATACGTATTATCATTAATGTGTTTACATTTTTATTAACGAAAAATGACGGTATATGTTTAAATTGTCTATGATAATGTGATAAATCATTCATAATTTAATAAATACATTTAAAAACATTAAGAACATTGAGCCTCAAATTAGTATTAAGTTTAAAGTAAAATATGTTTATAAAATAATGTACAGAAAAACCTCAATAATACGGACCATAAATTAATCAATAATTTGTTATTTTTTATTGAAATAATTTTTTTTATTAAAAATATTTTTGAACACAGCCAAACTTTGTTTTTAACCGTTTTCATGCCGGTAAAGTTGCAATTCGCGGTATTGTAACTTTACATCACCATCCTTTACATCACATGCCCGTTTCACCGAAAATAACACCTGTGTTTTTATTCTTTGAACATGGGAACGATATATCGAAGTATTTTATAATTCGGGACGTTTCTTGGAAGTTAATTCCAAAGTTAATCACATTATCAATTTACATTAAATGCATAAACAATATATACATATACTATACAATAAGTGTACTATAAACATATTTTAAATAAAATTCATTCATATTTTAATTATTATAATAAAAAATTAAAAATAATTATTAATGGTAACAATCCCCCAAAACAATTAAAAATATATGTTAAAATAAATAAAAAATTAAAATATTTTACAGAAAAATTAAAATTTAATAAAATTAGTGCTTTGCAATTTTTAAATCATATAAAAAATTATATTTTTTAATTTTTTATATTTAAAATTATTTCCGTTTAAAAATAGTTTTTTAAAACATCTATATTTTAATCACACTCTGTATTTAAGATTTAATAAAAATTATTATATTTTAATATTTTTTCAAATTTCTATATTTTTGCCACACTCTGTATTTATTATTTAATAAAAGTTATATTATTTTAAATTGAATTTAATTGTTAAAACATTAAAATTATTTTTTTGTCACATTTCTATTTTACATTATGTATTATATTATAGAAAAAGTTAGAAAATTATATAAATATTTAATTATTTAATTATATTTATATTATCATTTAATATAATGATATAAATATATAATGCGTTAATCTTTCGAAGTAACGGACGGTGAAGTAATGTCCATGTGATGTATCGTCCCCGCAATTCTCAACCGTTATAATTCGCAGAATTCACTAATCGCTTAACTTTTATCAGTTAATAGAAAATGTAATTCGCAAAATACAATTTTATTGAATTTCATTGCAAATCTATTACATTTCACAGAAAAATAATTTTTTATTATTTTTAAATTTTTTACTTTTACTTTTTTAATTAAATTTATTATGCGATATGAAAATATTACTATGGATTACTAATATTAACAGAGTAATTTAATTCGATAATTACTCTATTAATTTATATAAAATTTTGGCATAAATTTTATTTTTTCTTTCATTTTCAATAAAATAAACAATAATTTAAAATAATTATTTTCTTTTGATTTAAACACATACATGTATATTTATTTATTTTTTAACAAATGACAGCATAATACATCATTATGTAACATTACGCATTTTCTATGTCCGCCTCTTTCTATGTCGTGATGGAACATAATGGGAAAATAATAAAAGATTCACTAAAATTCCCCATTTTCCTAATGTTTGAAATTCATAGTTTCCCTGAATTCCCTCTTAAGGCCATCATTACCGATACATATCGATAGTTACATTTTACAATATACATGTAAATATTGTAAATAAAGAGTACTTTAATACACTATGCCAATACACTATATTTGTATGTGAAACCAATGATTAAACTTATGATTCAATTAAAATATAAATTATTATCTCTAAGATCGCAGTTATAAAAAATATGTCTAAAATTAAAATTTATAATTTAAATTATTCGTTATTTAACTGTCGATATTCATAAAGACGCTGATACGAAATCGCTGAACGGCATGAAACCGGTTAAAAACAAAATTTGGCTCTACTCAAAAACTCATTTATTACGAAAATACTTTTTATTATTTTATTTATTAATTAATAATTTTATTTAAAAATATAAAAAATAAAAGTTTTTAATGGAAATAACATACATTTGTGGTTTGTAATAAAATTGCATTACAGCAAAGCATAGCACAAAAGGCACAAATTGCAATTGAAATTGGGCATGAGATGCATAAGAAGATTCTATTGAGAAACCATTGAATAAAAAAATGCCATTTATAAATTCAATCACAAACGACATTAGTGAATTCAGAAGAAAATATCCAAAAATATACGTAAATTAATTTAAATATTAATATACAGATATTGAATTTAATAATAAAAATTTTAAAATTTAATTTATGCTTTAAAATGTGCATATGTTTTGAATTAAATTCTAAATAATTTTCCAATAATTTGATAGTTAAAACTAATTTTTATATATTTAAATTTATAAACAAAATGCGTATTAACCTCTACAGAACGGAAAAGTCCTTAAAATAGAAAAATGTTTTGCGACACTTTGTATATCACAGAGGTTTTACTGTACAATGTTAACGCATTTGCTGCTTATTATATATAAATTAAGATAATATTCTGACATTCTCATTAAGAGAATTACTAATATAATTAAATAAATTTCTAATATTTATTAAATTAAATAATTATTAAATATATGTATAAAAATATTTAATAATTATATTAATTTTAATAAAAAATATATAAATTTAAAGAATGATTAATTACTCACTCTATTAACTGTCCTTTGCATATATCAGTGTTCTTTCAATTATCGTAATGAATTATTACGCAATAAACAAATATTTTAAAATATTACTTTTGCCAAAAGTTAAAAATATTTATATTTTAACATAATATAAAAATATGTACATTTATTTATAAACATATAAATATTTAAATGATTTCGTAATTTAAATTAAATATTTTTAATTTCATTGTCTTAATTATTATTT